>OY992877.1:90729225-90991725 GCA_963921405.1 Cepaea hortensis | reverse complement strand
GATCAAATAAAATCACACTATCGTAATGCTAAATTAAGCATCTTACGAACGTTTAATGAAGAGACATGATTAGTGCGTTCCATTGTGTTCACATAACACACAAAAATATAAATTGTCGGCGAACTACTGGGGTCACTGACATGGCATGAAGGAAAATACGAGTGTTTTACTAACTGCTGATTCCCCGTGTACATAGTATTAAATATGTATCGTTTTCATACCTTTTCCGGCTTCTTGGTTTTATGTTTGCTTGTTGATTTGTTTGTACTGCAAACAATTTAAAACAACACAAAGAAATGCATCTTTACAGAAACAATTACGAAAAAAACATACTGTTTTCCGTAATTGTGTTCTGTAAAACTGTATTACTTTGTGTTATTTTATATTGCTACCGCAGTTCCACTAATTTTATACATACTTTAACTTTTGTTTGTGTAGCAAGAACACTAAAGATAGATTTGTGTAAACACTTGTCAACTGATAACTCGATAGAGAATAGAGAGGCTTCAACTTTCAAGTACTTTCAAGATAGCATAAGTACCTTGTGCACAGATTTTGTTTCTAAAAATTGTCTGTTCTTCTGTACTCTGTCCGAGTTTAAATATGACGGTAGAGCAGTGGAATAGTTCCCTAAACCTGTCTGTTGAATTTCTCGTTCAGAAAGCAATGGCCTACTACTGAACGTAAACGTGTCCAGAATATCAACTTGGGGTTGATCGTATCGTTCTGCAAAGGTCATCCCACAGTTTGAGGATCACTCGGACATACGCAGTTAGCTTCACGGTGTGGGTTATACGGGTTTCTTTTTTTTTAAAATACAATAACGAATGAATTGTAGTCAATTTGTTCTTGCGTACTGAACTAGACATCTGGCCCTCTCCGTTGAAGGCGAACAACTATGAGGTTCCATACGTATATTGTGCACGTTTAAAGTTTCTCAACTGTAGGACATTTAAATGAGCAGTCCGAATGGGAGACGGTCGGGCCTGACTTCACATTATAGAACCTGTCCACGTGAGAATATTTTATTGTTTGCAACTTGTTCTTGCTCTTCCGTGTTTTCTTATTTGAGTAGCATTATTTTTAGGCGTCCTCTAGATGTTTGCTTCCATCCCAACTGTGGGATGTGGATTTTAATTCCTGAGAATTATTCGTTAAAATGTCTAGGGGGTATTATTGATTCTCTGGTCACTGGTCAGAATGCAGGGTGATCAGGGATTTTTACCACAAATCCCAGGAGAAAAGAGTTCAATCCTTGAAACAATGGCATCTGTGTATAGGTTTCCCTTCCCACTTCATCACCCTTTAAATTAACTATAGATGCTAGAAGGATATTGATTGCTCACAACATATAAACAACCACTTATTGGACACCACATTTACTTGATGTACACAACACTTTTGGACAAACAGTTCAGGTATTAACTCAAGATCTGCAATTACATATATAGATGTGTAATAAACACTATGCATTTTCAGCCAGGCATGGGAATGATGTGCAGTATTACAACATAGTACCCAGTGACCCCAGAAAAAACAACAACAATGTTATTACAAACAACACAACAACCACAAATTGGGTCTACTTTCATTTTCCCTCATAATTAAGGCAAATAAAGATTAAATAGAACCCAACATAACATGTTTCTGACACCTTTTACCATTATCTCATTGTTAAAAATAATGAGTTGGTGTCAAAATACTATACCATCTATATACCATTGGAAAAAAACTACTGACCTGTTACCTTCAGAAAAAAACCCAACATATAAACAGCATTTTGTACTATTAATTAAACTAATTAATAGAGTCAATTTGCTCCTGTTGTGCGGTTAAGGGTTCACCTTTGCTGTCGATTAGATCCCTTTCCCATTATCTGGGTACCGAATTAATGCACTCAGTTATGTTCCTAATATTTATCCACTGGTAATTGGCTGGTGACTATTTTATACTCCATAACCCAGGAATTGAAAAATCACACACCATATATCCCCTCCGTTTGGGACTAGAATCACGAATATTCTGTTGCCTTAGGCTCGGTGCCCTGTGTGTGAAATTTGGTGCCTCCGGTTGGTCATACTTCAGGAGTTCCACTTAAGCTTTGCAGAAGGTAATTCCCTTTATCATCAGGTCTGATGAAAAGTTGACGTCCATTCAGCTTCTCGGCTTATAATATCCGACTACCAAACTGGCTTACACTAAGGTTTCACCCACCTAGTCGCGAGTCTATAACCCATGGCATTTAGGCTGACATTGGACCGGCAAGGAATTAGTCGTTATCTAGTCCAGTGTAGAACTTTAATTGACTGAGAGGCATCTCATGGTAGTATCTGGGACTAGGGCCACACTTGATCTATACCTACATATATCCACAGATGAATAAATCCAGCACAGTAACAGGTTTGCAAACAATTGGATGATTCCTCTTGTTGTAGATGTGGAGAAATTTGGCTGCTTTCATATGGTCTTTTATCTGATGGTGTTCAGGGTTTGGAACCTTGAGGTAATCTGGTTTCGTAGTTATGTTTCAGATGATATTAAGTTTGTACCTTGGTTGTATTGGCTTATGTGGTTCAGTGTCTTCTCCCCATTTGGTTGAGCCAGAACGTAGTGTTGAAAAGCTGAATTCCATGTTCTGTTGCAGCTGTGCGACATTCTTTCGAAGACTTATCCATTGTTGGATATTAACTTGGTAACCCAACCAACAGTTGAAGGGCTTTCACTGTTGCTAGTTTTAGTAACTTGTAGGATTGTCCCATAGTTTCACTGATTTTGCTGAGTGATAAGGCTTATAGGTGATACTTCTCAGACGTAAAGCAGACGATACACTGTTGTCAGTTACTCTGTTGATCTTCATCTTTGTAGATTATTAGATCTTGAAGTCCATCCTGGATATTCCTACTAAAATAGGACTTAATCACTCACCCAGTCAGTTGTCTTCTAATTTATCTGTTGCTCGCTATGGAGCTATTGAGCGCAGCAGTCCATGGGTATTTCTAGATGCAGACTATGGTTAGGACATTCACTTTCTGGCTGTTGACCCAGGATCCAGATATAGTGATATAGTCCCACCACATTCAACCACCACCTGCTTCTCTTCTATAGAAAAGGGATGACAAAGAATACAACACAAGCATTAACCTACTGTGATGTGTTAACTTTCACAAGACAATTACAAACAAAAATACAAAACAACAAGGGGAGAAGGGGAAAGGAGTGGGTGTCCACGTTCCACTGTCCCTCATTGCTGAGTAGAGCCATTCTGACTCTTAATAGTGAGTAAGGTATTTTCTCACTTATATTTTGTTCTGTTGTTACTGGGACTATTAGATGAGTGAAGTCATTCTGTCCATCCAACATGTTGATATTGTCTCTCTCATTACTTGAAGAGAATAGCCTATACAGAATCTCTGTGGTTTCTAATGCCGCGTCTTCCTTTCGGCACTATAATCAGCCTTAGGTCAAGACTATTCAACATTGGCTTAAGTACTGACATACACATGGATTCTTACATCAACATCCTCTAATCCCAAGGTGCAACATTAAAATGTATATTCCCACAATAAAAAAGTAACAATCAGAACAGAGAAAATTCTCATACCAGAAAAAAAAAACATACATGTACATTTCTCTGATATTAAGTACATGATAATCATACATAATAATCATAATGATGATGCAGGGAGCCTAGGTTTTTGAATTTTCTTCATAAACTAAAACATCCATTATTTTCCCCCCACTGCGTACAGCACATGAGGATAGTAATCGCTGTGATATGTTTTGCCAATGACTCTATTATTCGGAGTGTATTTATTAGAATAACTTATGCCGCACGGTCCAGTATTCTGAATATTGCAAGCAATTTATTCACATCAATCTTCGCTTCTGTTTCTACTACGGTGAGGCGATGGGGATTGAATCCTATCCGAACATGCATTTTCATCACGCGTTTAATTGTTCATGAATTTATATTCAAACATGGCATGTCCCTAACACTATTTTATGAAATGATTATATGTTCACCCTCATATGGAGTGGTTACTAATCTGTTAAAAGGATGGTACTAAAATTTAACACTATAGTTCCAAGTTACAGATTATGATGTGGCGAAGTATTTTATCCCCTGACTAAGAGTCAGGAATACGCGTAATCATTTGTATGTCCCCGCATGGATAAAACACCTTTCTATAGTACATAGATTATTTGCAGATTTCTAAGCATAAATAGTGAGATATTGTTCATAGTGCCTAGAAGTTTTAACATAGGAATATGAAATTGACAGACACAAGTTCTCTACTGAAGTATGTAAACAAGAGTCTGTTCCCACTTTGAGAAAATGCCTAGAATGTGGTTTTTACCTGAGTTTGATACTCTACGGTACACATAATATTTCTAGGTTATAAGCACTACTAGTGAGATATAAGTTCATAATGCCTATACAAGATTTTAACATAAGAATTTGAAATGGTAAGACCTAGGAAAATTTACAGTGTGGCGCCCACCTGTGTTTCATTGGTAAAAATCATCCAGCCTGGTTTAAGAGAATTGTAACTAATTCTTAATTAAACATACTGGTCTATGTAATACATAAATATATCTTAATAATGTAGATAACATACCAATAGCTTGAAGAGAATCATCATGTTTTTAAGGCAAAATACCTTCTCCCCGAAGGGAAAGGTCGACTTTCTTGTGTGTTCTCTTGAATAGAAATGGCCGCTTCAGTCTTTGTTTTCCCCCTCGCCAGGATTGGCCAGGTACGGGAGAGAAAACAAGCCAAAATAAATTTAGCTGTGCCACGGTCAGTCTATCGCTGTTTTATTTTCTCCTACATTAAGTAAGTTACTTAAACAGTAATTGTAAGGGTTTGTTTATTTTTAAGGGAGTCCATAAATAGGAAAGGGTAAGGACGTTTTATTATACCACACCAACTAGCCTTGGAAAGTGTTTTTCTTGTTCTGCTTTTAAAACGTCATTGAAACCCTCAAATATGGGGATTGAGTGTTAAGCCAATAATTTCTTGACCATTCGAATCACTTTCTAGTTCGGCTGTTAGAACGTCATTGATTAACCCAGATTGTACTATGCAGGTGCCTTATCAAAAAGCAAAATATTTAGAAGCAGAATTGAGCCTATCTCCATTCTCTACAGCATAAGATGCAAATAATGTAGGCCAAGCTTGCAATGCAGAAACCTAATGTTGGTTGATATACGACCGCAGAAATGAGATCTGTATTCTTTTGCACTGGTTTTTTTTCACAAGGGGAGGGAAGTTCGATGTCGTCACAAATGGAGCCAGGAAAAAGGGCGATAATGAATATTATTCCCCCGAGCTAATGAATGCACATCTATAGTATGTCCCGAAAAGAATGCCTTCATTCACGATCAATTATTTTGAAAACTGTCTGTTTCATCGTTATGAAATTTTTCCAGCCGTCTTATATTTACCTCCACCCAAGGAATATGTCTTTGATAGGTCCAAAAACAACACAAATCATCGAAAACGGCGACATTTCTTTGATGTTTTGCTGAAAAACTAGTGATTTCTCGCTAACAAATTATGTTTACAGTAATGAAAGCCCCGCCAATTCAGATGACACACAAGGCGTATCCGGATTCGTATGGGAGTGTGTGCAATGAAAGAAGTAGCTTAAAATCGACGGGGTCGGCTGCACCGAGTTTTTATCCCATATGGCTCAGTTTATTTCCGCAGCGCGGAAAGCGTCGCACAAAGTGCGAACTCCGTACCTCTCGCGACGACCCTCGGGAGTCTCCAAAAAAATGCACTCGTGAAATGAAGGACGCGGCCCGGAATCGAACAAACAACCTTCGGAGCCCGAGTCAGACGGCTTGACCACTTCACCACGGAGAATCCCGAGAGGGGTGCAATGTGTAATATTAGTAAAGACAGAGAATTTACAGAGGCATGGGGTAAATAATTTGTAAATTGACAGGAAAGTAGAAGGAATATATTTCTTACCTTATTTTTCATTTCCTTCTTGTTTCTTCAGCTGCTGGTTAATAATGTGTACACAAGTATTCGTGTTAGCTTTTTATATTGAGTTCGTGAAAGCTTCCACATAGCTGTGCGTTAATGTGCGTATGGAGTGACCAGAAATGATACCGCAATTTAGTCATCATGTTTCCATTTTTAAGGATCTCTTCAGCTGTCTGTGTAGTTTGTTCACACGTACACATGGGTGACAGACCCGCTTTGAGTCTTCGTGAAAGATTGTCTACTGTGCTGTTTACCAGAGACGGAACATGATTACCTGTTTTGCACTATGAAAATAGGTGTCAGTGTCTCTGTAGTGGACTTTCTTCTTAACGACCAAGATGTTGGTCCTCTTTTCATTGAAGTTTATAGATTGATTCGTATGCACGTGTGTTGTCCCCTAATTTGACAACGTGTTTGCTCTCACGTTTCTTGTTGTGCCACAATATGTCAGTTTCAACCGCAATATTACTCTTCTGTTGGTATTCAATGCGTTTAGTGTGTGTGTGTGTGTGTGTGTGTGTGTGTGTGTGTGTGTGTGTGTGTGTGTGTGTGTGTGTGTGTTTTCAATACAGTTGTTTGTCACCGCTGAGGGCTTGCGGAATTGAAAATTCATCACTGTAGAATACAAACTGTTGCCATTGACATTATGCTGATGCTGTAATGTTTAGGGCCTGCAATTCTTCTGAATATTTGTAGCAAAATATCCCAGTTAGTGTGCATGTGGATTAAGGTCTGCGATCTGCTCAGACCTTAATCTGTGTCGGACGATTCCAGTAGGTTCATGACTGCTCTCGGTTGCATAAAATGCAATCCATCCTTTCTCCAATAGTCATCTTCCTCTTTCAACACATGGTCCTCACATTTTTCCAGTAACTTTTATCAATATTTAATAGCGCGGACTGGATTAGTATCCTGACGTCAGACAATTTGAATATAGTATTGTCAGCTGCCACCTGTCCTTTAATTTTAGCCAACACAAGTTCTATAGGGTTAAAATGAGAATGGTACGGCGGAAGTCTAAAGCAACCATGACGATGCTCTTCTATCAACTTGTCGATTTGATATTTCTTGCTTTTTGGCGTCTGTTTTACAAGGGACAACAATTCTAGCTAGAAATACGTTTCTGGAAATGGTATGTTTTCCATTCGGAGTCATATCTTTATTGTTCCCTTTGTGCTCGATGCTGTAGGTAGTTTGTCTTCTTGGGCAACAACATTGATATCATGCATTGTCCATAATTGGACACGACGGTCTATCTAGGGATGGAAGCACAGTATTCTCGAGCCAATCTCTAAATACATTACCATTCATCTTATTATCATTGGCAACTTGCCGTCTTGACAGACGATAGTTTGTAAGGGGTGGAGTTATTGCCTCTCCATAGCACAAAGCCTGGGATAAAATACAGAGATCATGTGTTGCCCATGCAGCATGATCCCTCTCTCGGCCTGCCTAGTTCACTTCAGAGGAAAGGTAACACCTCTACATCTGGAACAAGACACGCTGCAGAAGTTGCCGGATCAGCAAAGGAATGCTCTAACTGTCCGCCTGTCGGAGCTTCGATCCTAGACCAGCCGCCAACCAAGGCTTAGGGCCTGGTCTGCCCTGCCATGACACTTTGTCTTTAGGTTGCATTTCCTCGCACCAGGGTAAGGCTTGTACCCTCCCAATTGCGCTCTTCCGCCCGAAGCCGTTGGCACAATGTGGGGTGTCGGGTTTGGTAAGCGCCGCCCAACGTTCGGCGCTAACAGAAAGCAGGTAGTACCGTCTACTGTAATACGGTAGCTCAGTCATATCTGACTAAGACCTGACACAATCATTTTATTATGATAATCCATATTGTCTGTATGCTTTGATACGAACACGAGCCCAGCATTCCGTTGTAAGCCATTATGCGTATTACCAGCATTGGCCATGACCAAAAGCTGTCCTATACTACTGGGCACATATAGCTTTATCTGTCCATCCACTGATTGAAATTCCTTATCACTTGTGTGGTGCGCATTGATCCACATTTCATCCAAACACACTATGTCATAATTTTCTTTGCGCATTTCCCTTATTTCACGTAGGTATCTGCTTCTCATGGCTCCTAAATGCGGTTGCTCGCAAAGATTATTTCTACCGCCCTTGTACTTTCAAATAGTGAAGATAATGTCCTTATAATTGTTCACAAAGTTGTTTTGGATAGCTCTATGTTATCTTTCTGAACCAAACCCTAAGTTTTCTTACAGTCACTTTTTCTTTGGCATCGAGCATTTGTATAATGCTGGATAATCCTAGATATAAAATCCAAAATTTTTATAATTTTAGGAGTCTCCGTGGTGAAGTGGTCAAGCCTTTTGACTCGGGCTCCAACGGTCGTGGGTTCGATTCCGGGCCGCATCCTTCGGTTCACGAGTTAAATTTTTCGGAGACTTCTGTGGGTCGTCGCTAGAGGTGTGGAGTTCGTGCTTTGTGTGATGCTTTCCGCGCTGCGGAAAGAGACCGAGCCATATGGGATCAAACCCGGTGCAATGAAGTCGACCCTATCGAATTTTAAGCGACTTTTTAAAGCATTTTTATAATAGCTCGCCTTATGACATCTTTGTCTAAGCTGTCTACAATAATTTTTCTACCCACCGTTTTGTAATTGCGTGGTGGTTTAATTTCAGATTCTTGCACCCATCGACGAAATTACCGTTTACTCAAACCCAATGCATGCACTGTTCTTTTTTCGGAATTTGTAATAGTATAAAACAGTTTCCTGCGATAAGCTTCTTGACAAAAATATGTGTACAACTTCATAGCGATTCTTTAAAATGTACAATTTCGCATTAAATCCCATTGAAAAATATTCACACATTTCAATGTTAGCGATAAGTGGTAAGAAGAAAAAAAAACATATTAATCAGGTTTCATGAAATAACCCACATTTTGAGACACCTCTGAACAGTCCTAGTTTGAACAACGCGGGGGAGTTGGCATAAGACCAATCCCTTCAAAACACGTACAATATTCAACATTAAGCGCTGATTGTCTGGCTACGCTGTAATACATTTAAAATTATGAATTTATTCTCAGACCCGTAAATTATATACCGCATATAAACAAACTTTGAAATCTGCTGTAAAATCTCCAGAACAAAAATTTTTTTGTTGGGTGGACATAATGATAAGGTTATATACTAAATCTCATAATTTTCCCTCAGTTGGTTACTGAGATATGGATGTTTATATTGGGGGGAGGGGGGGGGGGACACACACTATAATGGCGTGTGTGGGCACAGCCCAGCAATATCACGGTTTACTATAATAAGGGGTAAACAATAATAGTCACTTTGTCAGCAGAGGTTGAGACACGATTGTCTCTCCCTGGAAGACGTTTATTCTGATGGTTATTCATGTGTGTATATCAGCAGCAACTTGTGCCTAGAAAGCGGACACAGACGTTCGTATCTTTCATCAACTCTCGGTCCTTGCTGTTCTGGATCAACTCTGCTAATGATATTCCTCCACACCACCGTCTCAGTCCACCCAGCGTCATTTCTCGTGTTCTGCCTCTGTCTCTTTTCCCAGTGGTGTTTCCAATTGCCACGATATTATCCAATGCCTCTATTCTCATCAAATGACCAAATAGTTTCTCGCCTTCTCATAGCTGTATATAATGTTCTAGTTTCATTATCCCCTTTCAGGCAATCATTGTGTGTTACTATGGCAGTCCAAGGTATTGGAAGCATTTTTCTCAGGAACCAAAACTCTGTTGCGACCAAGCTTTCCCTAATAGTTTTTTTTTTTCTTTTTAAATTAACGTTTCATTATTCTCTGCCATACAGCAATACACGTTCTATATAACACCTCAGCAATTTTGTTTACTTTCAATTATAGCCCACTATTGCATAAGATAATTTTCATTTTCTGGACATATTCTGCTTTTAATCTCCGTCGCTCCATGTAATATTATAATGGCTCCTAGGTATTTAAATGTATCAATTGGGTTGAGCATTTTCCCTCCTACTGTGCATTTTGTTTTTGTATGGTGCTGGTGGGAGGTGGAGGGAAGGGAGAGCCGCAGTGGACATCACGCTTATCTCCCGGCCTGTTACCCATGTCTTGGAACCGCTATCAAGCCTAAACCATTGACCATATCAGCCATCGAGTGCCGATCCGGTTTGTAATATGTCTAGTATTATACACTAGTTGAGGGGATACATAGAGCCTGTTCTTTTGTATGGATGTGAAATTTGGACAATGAGCAGTCAAGCTGAAAAGCATCTGATGGCTGCAGAAATGTGGTTTCTGAGGAAAATTCAAAGAATACCATGGACAGACAGAAAAACCAATGACCAAGTACTACAGGAGACAAATTAACATCGTGAACTGATTAGAGAAATTAGACGTAGACAGTCAACATTTTTTGGACATGTTATGAGAAGAAATGGATTGGAGAACTTAGTGACAACTGGCAAGATCGAAGGGAACAGACCAAGAGGAAGACCGAGAGGAAAATACCTGGATGGCTTGGTCACATGGCATGGACGAGACAGGAACACTGAGCTGATCCACGACACTGGTGATCGAGTGAAATGGCGAGTCATGACCGCCCACGCTTTCCGGCATGGCACATGATTGATTGATTAATTGATTATACACTCGATACCCCTCATGGCGTGTGAAATGAGAACCGTTGCTGTTTCGTTTGTGTGTGTATGTGTGTGTGTGTGTGTTTTTTTTTTGCCGGTGTTTTGTTTATGCAGCTATTGTTATCCTGATTTATGGGTGTGTAATTTGTTTGCACTGTTGATTTTTTTTATCCTGTTTTCGTTTTATGCAGAAAGCTATCAAGGAGAGAAGTGGTAAAATTAATTAGATCTGTATTCTTTTGCACTGGGTTTTTCATCATATGTCAGTTTCAGAGACGTGATGCTCTTTATGTGCCAGTTTTCTATGTTCTAATCTTGAAGAACGTCGGTATCTTTTCTTCGTACACATATACGGATACGCACAGTTCCTAACGTACAAATATCCCCGCGGCATTGTCCGTGTGTTACCATTTAGTTATCGGTGAAATATATACCCGGTCTTATTTTATCAGCCATTCCTCCCTAGACATTGGAGATATGTGTTCATAAATCCACAGAGTCTGAAGGAAGAAATTCTCCAGTGTGTTGTCAGACGAAAATAAAGACCCCATGAACATTCTATATCCTGATTGTATGCTTCCTCAGGTCCCCTGACAAAAGACCACAAAGGAACACTACGAAATAGTGTTGGAATATCTTTGATTTGCTATCGAGTGATCATTGTACGTCGAGGTATTCTTATGGGAGATTAGTAATATATATCGTTGCTTTCACCTTTTTTTTAATGACTGTCTCCTGGCTTGGTGAGTTGTGTGGAGAAAAGCCAGGATGTTACAGAGAATTTTTTATCCGGTCAGCGCAGTCGGTTCGTCGGTGTAAGATTAAGTAATCGTGCAGCGGAGCGTTCTGAGGTAGAGGTGGTACAGCCGCATACTTACGTTGATCCTGGAGTTCGATCCGTCCAGGAGACGTCTTGCGAACTGGGTGGGGCAGATCATCGTATCTAATTTGGGCATAATAAAAGTGTCAACTCAATATACAGACATGAATTCCCGTGGTTTCAAGCGCGAGAGGGGTTAATAAAAACAAAATTGTGTGTATTTCTACAATGAAAGCATTCAGTCGTGTGCGCGCGCGTGTGCGTGCATGCGTGTGTGTGTGTGTGTGTATGTGTGTGAGAGAGAGAGAGAGAGAGAGACAGAGACAGAGACAGAGAAATCTGCTGTATGGATTAGAAGAACTAAGATGGTATGACATAATCACCAGTGGTGAGCTGATCAAGAGAACTATTCAAATACCTGCAAACTAAGTGGTGAAGAGATGTTGGCACTGGATAGAACACACACTGGAGAAACATATGAGAATAGCGTAACTAGAAAGATCGTTGTTTGGAACCCAGAGTGCAAACGAAACAGAGAAAGAGTTCATTTATCTTTACATAAACTCGATAATCATCATTTAATGACGTTTTAGAGAGGTTTACCAATCATCTCAGACCTAGTGAACCAGCACTACGTGAAATCTGCATGACTGCTTCTTGCAAGACCTTTTAAATAAGATCAGATCTGATGCCGATAACAAAGATATGAACGTTCTGTGGCCAGGCGGGATAAAGGTAAAATATTTTACTTGTAGTAATAGGTGCTGATCAATTCACAATGAAATCAGCCTTAGGTCCGATGGTGCTATATAAAAATGGGTGCATCTAACTTGCTTTCACTTGTATTGTATAGGGTAGCTGAAGACAGTGGGAACTATGCTGATGTGGACAAGCTAATGTGAAAGAAATATTCATCAAAGCTTCGCTGCACATGCATACATTAAAGGAAATCTGCAGGCTTGTCCATGGGAATGGGATTCCCATGAGAAACGTCCCATGGGATGGGATGGGATGGGACGGGATAGCAAACATTTGTATTTCCCATGGGACTCAAGGGACAGTAGCCATGTCATAGCATGAGCAACTTTTTAAAAACCTTTTTAAAGCCTTTTATCCTTCCTTTTTCTTTATATACTTGTATCAATTCTTTATCTCATGGTAGGACACCGGATAGATTAATAAATGCGCGCATGCGATCATATTACCAACGTTTCAATGCCCATTAAAAAAAAATTTACTCGCATTACTTTAATGAAGATGATGAAGAATTCTTAAACCACATTCCGAATATTGATCACATTAAAGGAATGCTATACATACATGAGAAGTTCAAAACTTTTTTTGACAAACTAGAAATGTATGGTACTACATCTCATTTAATTTTGCTGTTATACTTCCTCCTAGACCAGTGGTTCTCAACCTTTTTGGCCCGTGCCCCCCTTCACCATATTTTCAGAACGTCATTCCCCTCCCCCCTTCCTATCAAAAATTTGGCCCCTGCCCCCCTTCACCGTATTTTCAGAACGTCATTCCCCCCCCCCCTTTTCATATTTCCTATCTAAAAATCCCCCCACCCCTACACAGTATACGTACATATAGAAGGTAAATTTAATAGCATATACTAAAACAAGTCTAGACATCCACATAAAACATGATTTGTGGGTCTACTTACTTTATAAAATGAATTTTGGAAGGATGAGACATACATAACTGTAAAGTATAAAGGGAAAAACAATGTCAAGTAATCGGTTCTTATATTAACGCGATCTTGAAATGGTCTTCACCCCCCCCCCCCCTGGAAACCCTAAAAATTCCCCCCTGGGGGGGGGGGGGGGAGAGAATTCCCCACCGGTTGAGAACCACTGTCCTAGACTATCAGTTGTACAAAGTTGTTGATATTGACGAAGAAACTTCTAGCAGCATGGTGAAGAAATATTGTCAGAACTTTCAGAAAATTATAGGAGAAAAACTTTGTCCATATTGCGGCAGTTCTTTGGCAGTTACCGTAGCATTCCTTAAAGGAGTTGACATCAAAGCCAAAATAGAAGACATGGTTAAGTCATTGTTACTAAGAAGAAATGGAACGTGGACACCAATAAATGGGCCAATGATTGGATCGCTTTTTCTAAGTCTGTTGTTCCAACTGTTATTTCATTCATCAACGATTTAAATCTTTCTTCTGAATCATCTGCTGTATGTGAAGTAGCAGGAGTTGTAGAACAAAAGCCGAAAAGGGATTTTGACTTATTTTGTTATCCTCCACCAAACAAAACGCTTAAGTTTGATGACCCCAGAAACAAATTCATTGAGGATGAAGTCACCATGTTTCAAAAATTACGGCACCCAACTTCACAACCATTAAATTATTGGAAAAATGAACATAGGTTCCCACTGCTAACAGCAAGTGCGAAAATTGTCTTGGCCATACCAGTGTCCACAGCGGCAGTAGAGCACTTATTTAGTGCAGCTGGATTGTTGTTAAGTTACGAAAACGGACGTTACCAGCTCTCGTTATAAACTCTGTGATATCAGATTTGCATGTAAGATGAAAATTGTGGAAATGGTTCAGGGATTACCTGGATTAACTGAATTATTAGAAACAGTCAATCAGCAGGAAATTGATAATGTTCTGAATGAGTAGAGGGACTCTGAAACAGAATAAGAGTGTCGGAATGACACTGAATTGTCATATTTAGATTAAACTTTGTTTTAATAAAATACTCTTGAATATTAAAATTAATAAATTCTGTTGTTTTACCTGTCTGTTTGTACACGTAGTCCTATTTAGTAGATACTAACCCTAGACTTTCATAAATTTCATAATTTAATTTTATTTGAACTGTATTCCGTATTTGTATTATCATGGGAATCTCATGGGATGGGACAGGCAAAATGACCGTGGGATGGGATGGAAATGAGACTGAAAAATGTGTCCCAAGCCTGGAAATCTGCCCCTCAGTCCCTCTGTCTTCAGAACCTGCTATCGCACGCCGAGGAACCTGGCTCCAAGCAGCAATTTATTACTGCGCCAACCATCCTGAGAACTGAGAAAATTGTTTGTAGTTTTAGCAGTGAAGAAGCTTCATCGATTGAAGTTGTCACGTCGCTGTTTTCAAGCAATATTCAGTCTGGAAAACTTGCTTATATCACATACAACTGCAGCAACATAGCAGCAATAATCATTCAAGTTGAAACAACAGGTGTAGAACTATGACCATATCTTGAACCTACAATTAGAGTAAGTAATTTTAACATAATATACAATCAACATATAAGAGAGTGTGTCAAATATAGGAATAAGCTCATTACCATAGCCTTGCATCGTCTTGTAGACAGACAAGTTGGCTTTCACTTCTGCTATTTGACAAGTATAGATTCTCTGTTTCACTGGGGTATGATGATTTGAAATGCCATCCGGCGCTTGAGAAAACAATGACAATATGTGTGACTTTTCCAGAAATGTACACTATTATTATTGGCAGAGGATTATTTTACGATTTTAACCCTGGCAACAAAGCTTTTCAGTAAACTCCTATATGGACGGTGATAGGCGAATGTACTCTGGTGCTTGTGACACCAGCCAAACTGAAATCAAGGACTTTTTTTAGTGTCATCTTTATGCGGCTAGGAGTACGGGTATCTTCGTTACAACATTTTATTCACGTATTTGTTCTTAAAGTCGTATTTTTATGACTTTAGGAGATCGTCGTAATAGTTCGTCAAACACCCTAGATTCGATCTGGTGTATACAAATGACACTCCTTCCAATTACATTTTGCTGAATAAATAAGTTAAGTATGCAAAGAAGAAAGATATCATTGTAGAGTATATTACACATCTTATATGCTACTAAATAAGCGTATTAAACACTGTTGTTGCCAGTGGATTATTTTAAGATCTCAGCCTGTTCAACTTTGCTTTTCAGTAACATCCTGTACCGATGGAGATAGTCGAATGTATTTTTTTTTTTTATTGTTTTTACAAAATGAACATATTAAACGCAGTTTGTATTCTACAAAATAACCTCATCCAGCTATTTGTCCAAATGGAAATACGTGATTTTTGTGTATATTGATTATTGTTCTGCTGACTATTTGGGGGAAAAAACACCGAGCAAGTCCTACCAAAAAAAAACACACACACACACACAAATGAAAACCGCAAACTGATAAGAGTAATTAGACGTTTACAGTAAAATTTCTTTGGTTACTTTATGAGAAGAAATAAACTAGAGAATTTGGTGACAACAGGCAAGATTGAAGTGAAAAGAACAAGGGGAAGACAGAGAAGTAAATATATGGATGGTTTGACGCCATGGCATGGCCGGGACAAGAACACAGAGCTGATCCACGGCTCTGGTGATCGCGTGAGATGGCGAAACCTGACCGCCTATGTTTACCGGCATGGCGCATGATGATGAGATGAATATGTGAAAACTCTGATCTTCGGAGATCATTGATACTAGTGATTGGCAGTACAAAGGTATTTGCTGATGGAACTGACCATCGGAACTAGAGTAACAGCGCGGTGTGTTTGTCTTCTTGATTGTCTCAAGTCAAACCCGGACCGACGCAAATAGTGTCAATCGTCTTACCGGTCTTCGGGGTTGACATTGATCCCCAGGAGGAACTCGTCTACTTAGATGGACATCTTAAACGTTGTTGCTTTCTGGAATTTACTCGACTCTTTCCCTGGCTTATTCTACGCTGGGATTATATTCTTTGGAAATATTGTTCCAAGGTACGAATTCCCGTGTAAACGTTGTTATCACAGAGTTGATAGACTTCAGTAAATCTGTATATGAGATTTAATAACTTTGGTTAAGCTCATCCCAAAAACAACTATATTAGTATGTGTAGAGTTGATGGAATTTGATTAAACTTCATATTGTATCATTAATCCTATTATAGCATTAATCCATATATCAAGTCAAATGGTCCCTAAAATCAGCTCAAGCTTTGTGCTATGGAGAAGTATAACTCAATTTTACAAACTATCGTCTGTCAAGACGGCAAGATGCCAGCCAATCATATCAGGAGTGACCGTGGCTCAGTGATTAGTGTCTGTCTCAGCCGAGGCAGTGGTGCGGGTTAAATCCCCAGCAGAGGCAGTAGTTTGTTTCTGACCAGTTGGGCTCTGGGGTCGACCCAGGCTCATAAAAACTGATACCCTTTTTTTGGAATTGTGTGGTAATTGTCTGGGAAGGAAAGGCGGCGAGAAAGGAAGTGGCCAACCCGGCTCATTATGCCGCGACCTAGAAAATGGGAAGGCCTAACATCCACACCGCAAGGACAGTATCTGTTATAGAACTACATTTAGTGTGTTTTATATATTATCGTTACATTTACACTGATTCAACAGCAAGTGCTGGTCACTATTAGGTGTGTTATTTCACAATGACAGTTACTTAAAGCTATCGTACGCAGGTGATTTCCCCTGGTAATATTTTAGTGATGAGTTCCAGCTGGCCTCACTTATCAGTTCATGCCATACCATGCAGCCCCTGATATGATTAACAATGATAACGATCAAACGCTATTACTTCCAGGGCTCACACCGGTTAGCACATGATTATGGTTACTTCACACATAACGCCTTTAGGAAACTCGATAGCGTAGCTGTGCAAAGTATGGTAATTTGATTGGTGTAGAATGAGTTCAACGCACAATTTGGTATGGTAGATTAAATCGACATTATCGGTTTTAGAGTTATGAGAGATTTTCAAAGGTCATAAGAGTAACGGAGGAATCCGGTATCGGAGATTTATCAGTGCCCTTAGTTGGGAGAAAAGAACACACCTTCCCCCCCCCCCCTAAAAATAAAGAAGATATAGAATATCGTGAAAGAGAACAGGAAAGACACGATGTGCATACTTTATAGATCCGTTACTAAACAACGGTATATCCATGTAGTTGGGAACTATTGTGTTAGGACCGTTTATCATGATGTCAGGTTGACAGAGTACTTAGGAAATAAAATGGAAGCCAACATGTAAAATAAACGTATACATCAAAGTTATCCAGGAGACGGGTCAATCGAACATACGTTGATATATAATTTTTAAAACATCTTTAAGCAAGACACGAATAACTTTGACAAATAAATGCACGAATACAGTTTAATATCCCAACATTAACGAATGGTAACGAAATCAAACAGAAAACCAACACATAGGACAGAGCACAGGCAAACGAATCACCATGAAATTAACTATGCATTACCACGTAAAGGACGGGAAGCAACTAGAACCGAAATACCAAGACACGACAATGCATTGACAACAAGAACAAAACAAATAATTAGAACAGAAGCAACTGTAAATTAGCAACAAGAACAACGCAATCAATTAAAAATTGTGTTTTTACTGTGCAGTACATGGCATGTTGATTCTCTAGGCCAGTGGTTCTCAACCTTTTCTGGCCCGTGCCCCCCTTCACCATATTTTCAGAACGTCATTCCCCCCTTTCGTATTTCCTACCTAAAAATTTGGCCCGTGCCCCCCTTCACCATATTTTCAGAACGTCACCCCCCCCCCCCCCTTCGTATTTCCTACCTAAAATCCCTCCCTCCCCTTTTACACAGTATACGTAATTATGGAAGCACATACTAAAACAAGTCTAGACGTCCACATAAAATGTGATTTGTGGGTCTACTTACTTTATAAAATGAATTTTAAAAGGGTGAGCCGTACAGAACCGTAAAGTATGAAGGGAAAAACAATATCAAGTAATCAGTTCTTGTATTAACGCGATCTTGAAATCATCTTCATTCCCCCCCCCTCCCCCTGGAAACCCTAAAATTCCCCTCTGGGTGGAATTCCCCACCGGTTGAGAACCACTGCTCTAGGCAACTGTAAGTTCAGCAGTTTGCCATTGCTTTCTGAGCAACTAGTCAGCGTTTAAGTCTAACTTAATGCCGGTCTAGGGGGTTGAACCATCATCGCACTGGAAATTTTCTAGAGCGAAAGCTGTTATCTTTTCTACCACGTCATAGTGTAACTAGATAACACGCATTAGCAATAAGAAGACAGGAAACAACGAGAACCGAAATACCAAGAAACAACTATGCATTAACAATAAGATTGCAGGAAACAACAAGAATCGAAATTCCTAGAAGCAACTATGTATTCTTCTTCTTCTTCAGCGTTCCGAGCCATTGAGGTTCTTTGCTGCAAATACAATCCGTCTCCATTCGTCTCTCTGGTGGACCTTCTCTTGCCAGTCGTTGATTCCAACAAGGAGAAAACAGCAAACACAAGAACCGAAATGTCAAGAAGAAACACGGCATAAATATCACAATACTACCAGATAGATTGAACAATGTAGACATATGCTAACTGTTCTATTTATTTATTTATTTATTTATTCATTCATTTTTGAAAGCATCCCAGGCCACGACCAGCTGTCTTCTCTTGTTTAATATACCATCTAATAATCCTGTCTGTCTCACGATATTATTTTCCTTTCATCAGCGTCAATCAGCCCATTCATGTATTTATCCCTTATCTGTAGATAGGAATGGAGCTGTCTAAGTCGAACATATTCAGTTTCCACTTCTGGTTGGGAGAATATTTTCAACTTTTCTTCATTGATCGTTTGCATTCTGTCTTTTCTTGGTGTAGGTTGTGAACTTGATGGTAAAATTAACATTTTCGGTGCGCCTATTCCGACATGAAAACAGTTGCATATGTGTCTCTTGCGAAAAAGTGAGAGATAATAACCTTAGTCACAGTGTACACACCTTACAACGAACACAAATCCAGCAAGCGGAAATTACCTTACAACGAACGTAAATCGGACAAACGGATATCATTTTATATTGTTATATCCTGCTGCTGCCATTACTTCTCTTATTTATTATTATTTCGATATGGTTCATGAACAGGGCAGTGCGATCGACATTCTCTATACGTATATTCCTGCATTAGTCATGAGCAGGACGGTGGTATCAATGTTCGTCTATTCCAGCATGGATCACGAACAGGACGTTGTGATCCTCGTTTTATATTCACCTATTCCTGCATGGGTTATGGGCAGGGCTATGTGATTGGTGTTTTCTGCGTGTCTATTGCTGTCATGAACAAGACAGTGCGATTGGTGTTTTCTGTGCGTCTATTCCTGTCATGAGTCAAGCTGAAAAGCATCTGATGGCTGCAGAAATGTGGTTTCTGAGGAAAATGCAAAGAATACCATGGACAGACAGAAAAACCAATGACCAAGTACTACAGGAGACAAATGAACATCGTAAACTGATTAGAGAAATTAGACGTAGACAGTCAACATTTTTTGGACATGTTATGAGAAGAAATGGATTGGAGAACTTAGTGACAACTGGCAAGATCCAGGGGAACAGACCAAGAGGAAGACCGAGAGGAAAATACCTGGATGGCTTGGCCACATGGTATGGACGAGACAGGAACACTGAGCTGATCCACGACACTGGTGATCGAGTGAAATGGCGAGTCATGACCGCAAACGCTTTCCGGCATGGCACATGATTGATTGATTGATTGATTCCTGTCATGAACAAAACAGTGCGATTGGTGTTTTCTATGTGTCTATTTCTTTCACGAACAAGACAGTGCGATTGGTGTGTTCTGTATGTCTATTCCTGTCATGAACAAGACAGTACGGTTGGCGTTTTCTATGTGTCTTTTCCTTTCATGAACAAGACAGTACGGTTGGTGTTTTCTACGTGTCTATTGCTGTCATGAACAAGACAGTGCGGTTGGTGTTTTCTATGTGTCTATTCCTGTCATGAACAAGACAGTGCGATTGGTGTTTTCTATGTGTCTATTCCTGTCATGAACAAAACAGTGCGATTGGTGTTTTCTATGTCTATTTCTTTCACGAACAAGACAGTGCGATTGGTGTGTTCTGTATGTCTATTCCTGTCATGAACAAGACAGCACGGTTGGCGTTTTCTATGTGTCTTTTCCTTTCATGAACAAGACAGTACGGTTGGTGTTTTCTATGTGTCTTTTCCTTTCATGAACAAGACCGTGCGATTGGTGTTTTCTATGTGTCTAATCCTGTCATGAACAAGACAGTGCGATTGGTGTTTTCTTTGTGTCTATTCCTGTCATGAACAAGACAGTGCGATTGGCGTTTTCTATGTGTCTATTCCTGTCATGAACAAGACAGTGCGTTTGGTGTTTTCTATGTGTGTCTATTCCAACATGAGTCTCAAACAAGGCATTGTGATAACCGCTTTCAATGCGTTATTACCTTAACTAGTTACGAACAGGACAGTGTGATAACTTTGCTATGTATTGATGCCTCCATGGGGCAGGACAGTGCGTTGCTTTCCGTCTAAACAGGCAGGGGCCATGAACAGGGCTTTGCGATTAAGGTCTTCACCGTTCCACTCATAATTTGTCATGAAGGTCTGCCCCTGAGATTCAGATTTCCATTTTCCATCTGGCTAGATCTAGAGATTCTTTAAGAATTTGTTCTGCAATCTGCTTTGGTACTCTGCAGCTGCAAGTGACACGCGTCCCTGTTTACAGATGTCTTACCGGTGTAGTATTTCAGCATTTGATTTCCCGTATTAGACACGTACTAACTTTCTTCCAGTAAACCAAGTAATCCAAATATACACTACTGTAATGTCATCCGCTCTTCGAAACCCAAGACTAGAACAAGAACAATAAATCATGTTTTCTTACCTCCAGTACATGTTTTCTCTATGTGTTTGGATGTGGACGTGTATTTCTAGCAAAAACCTTGCTTTGTTTTCTTCTATTCGTTATGTCTTGTGCATTTTTTTTTTTTTCGGTGATCGAAATCCTGCATGAATCTAACCAACCGTCTTGTGGTCGTTTTTATCTTGTTGGATGCGTGTTAAGTGACTACAGAATTTTACCATTCCATTTCTTTTTCTTAAGTATAGAAGCTAGGTCTCGCATCAGTATAAATGTATTTAATTGAGTTTGTTGGTGTGTTTACATTGCATGCTATTTGTTCGTGAATCTGAATTGAATCTTGTGTTTGTCAGACGGAGAAATTGTCAATTGAACATCACCATGAGTTGTGTCGTTTAGATTGTCTTGTTTCAAGTTTTCAACTAATGTATATGTGCTATCTGGATTCTCAGAATGTGTACCACTGTAAGTTGGTTAAAATCCACCATGACACCATGACGATCGCCAAAAAACCATTAGTTAAATGTGTATGTACTATCTGGCAACTGTTTGAGATTCTCATAATGTGTATCACTGTAAGTTGGTTAATATCTGCCATGACATCAGATTCCAGAAAAACCAGTTATAGTTTCACAAATGTGTACTTCATTTCTAGTTTGTGCCTGTTGTCTATGATGTACTCTTAGGTGTCGCGGAAGCGCACTGGTTATCACTCTTGCCTAACGAGCAATGATGTCATGTGTTTGAATCCCCGTCGAGACGAAGATTGTTTTTTTTTTTAATCTACCTGGGCTGCCAGGAAGACCCAGCCTTAAATGGGTGCCAGGAAGACCCAGCCTTAAATGGGCTGCCAGGAAGACCCAGCCTTACATGGGTGCCAGGAAGACCCAGCCTTAAATGGGTGCCAGGAAGACCCAGCCTCAAATGGGTGCCAGGAAATCTGAGCAATAAAAGCGGCCGATGCGTATTTATCAGATCGCCAATCGAAAACCGATTGGTCTGTAAAAGACATGTGGAGTGGGCACCATATACCAAACACACCGTGAGACGTGAATACTAGTTCTATACGTTTTAGTGGTATATTCACAATGAGCGCGAAAGAGTAAATGGCTGATATGAACAGATAGAACATACTCACAGAATAGGCAACGACTAATTAGTTCTATGTTATTATCGCTCACCGATAATCCTTGATGTATGAACAGATTGGCGTTGCCCTGGGTTGGAATTCTGTAGGAAATTGGTTGCCCGGATCTTCCGTATCCCTTGTGGAAATTAGTTGTCATTTGTGATGTCACAGAACCTAATGTATTTTAGTAAGACACCGGCTTCTTCTGGAAGACTTCCCTACTTGTCTAAATATTCTGCGTCACTTCCTTTAGTCCAGGAGTTCTTAACTTGTGTGTGGTGCCACAGACCCCATTAGTAGCAAATAATTAACACATACATATAGCTCTGAATAAATACGATATTAAATCTTAAGGCAAACCAGTAATGTATGTGCACTTCTTCTGGAGTTAGATATCTACACGCACATATAAAATATATAATGATGTAAATAAAACTATTTTGATTGAAGTACAGTGTTGAGGTATTGTCGAAGTAAATGTAACCTTGTGTATTGTAGGAGTTTCATAGTGGTGTATGTTATTAAATGCCTTTATAATTGAGAAATTGATAAGGATGCAAATTAAAAGGTAACTTCTCAAAATGAATGCTGCCCAACCTGACCAGTTAGTTAGATGCATAACCTTTACAGGACATCGCAGTCAATTCCAGTATTTGTGGACTGTTTGTGATTTCTTAGCAAGTTTACGTTCAGTAGTTTGCCACTGCTTTCTGAACGGCCGGCACTCATACCGTTTTTATGAAAACCAACGCTAGACGGTCTGCTACCAAATCGCCCGCCACCGTGTTTCGAACGCGATATGCGGGATTACTCATTGCGTCCATAATCCCTGCGTCACAGAGCCGAACAAGTACTGACCGGTACATATGCCAGAATGTATCCCGGACTTAACGGACACTGCTGCACGTGTTCTTTCTGTGATAGGTTGAGGGCTTAAACACGGCCTTGGAAAGCTCAAGTAGAAAATAGGAGTTGACTGCCTCCAAGCTAATACCGGAGTTCAATTAAACACAAAATATGACTAGGAAGCTCCATGAAAAGGACAAACAGAGATTCATGTGAACGATTCTGCCATGTAGCACTTCAGAATGAGACACATAATTTAAAAGTGAAAAAGAACCCGAAGAGTTAACCTCAAAGCATCAGACGGCAAGGGTTTCCAAGCGACGTCACTATGTGAAAAACGTCACGGCGTAAAACGTCATCAACCGGCTAGTTAGATCTGGGGCTGATAGCAACAAGGCGGCATAAAATTGTCAGAGGCGAATTATTATCATAAATCCTTTCAGAAGATGTAAATGGAAGAAGTAAACAACCATTTGTGTAAGATAGATGATCAAGGCACACTCTGAAGTTCGGCCATGAATATTTAGATCCAAAACTCGAGAGAATGGCTCAGTGTTAGCAAATTGTCAACAAACATGGTCTTGTAAGTAGTTACTGTTATGTTGAGCGGCAAGGATGCAATCTAAATAACGATAGGCGGTTACGCATTATCTTGACATTCGATTAATTAAATGTATATATGATCAGTATTGTGCGTATGCTTATTAACATGGCACCGGCCCTCCCATCAACATGGGAACGGTGAATTTATTGTTTACTGACGTCACAAGCTATTCTATGCAAATAAAAATCGCATTACAAGAAATGTCAGCCTGCCTCAAGTCGTTTGATATTTATTAAAGTTGCTCTTGTTATACTGCTGGACTGTTTTGTTGGACGGCGAGCTGAGAATAATGCAAAATAACATTCTGGCAGATTCTAATAACGTCTTTATCAACAAGCAAGTAAAACACAACAAAAACAACTTAGTAAAAACGAATACTGAACTGAGGATTTTGTGTTTTTAGTTGTGTTGTTTTGTCTTTTTGTTGTGTTGTGTTATTGTTTGTTGATGGAGACTTTTGATCGAAACTTTCGCCTGTATTGATGCATGTTTTTCCCTTCATCAATATTAACCTTGTTTTTTCCTCTCGTTCGCTAGCTTTCAACTTTAGCGTGGTCCACACTGGACTGATTTTTCGTGTGGACTAGCTTTCCCTATTACCAGTATCCCTCGCCGTCGGACGAATCCACTCCGACTTATGAGGTACTTGTTATTTACGTCCCAAAGTCTAGGACGAAAAGTCAGCATTTTAGTCTGTGACCAGTGACCTTGTAAACCCGTTACCTCAGCATAACCACACCGAAATTTAAGAGCCATGCTCTTATCTATTTGGCCACGCTGACCTCTGTGAAGCTTCTTAATCGTAGTATGCGTTTATTTGGACAGAGAAGAAAAAAAAAAACAATAAGGCAGCCTCGGGGACCTCCTGGTGACTGCTGGTCCGTGTTCAAACTGATGGGTCTGGGAGCTCAGGTCATGTTTAAAAACCCGCACTATAAAGATTTGAATCTATGATAAGTATCGGGGAAATCACATATTGACCATTGGCAGGCACGCGTGTTTCAAATGATCTCGTGAAATAGGGGTTAGTACTGAAACACAACATCCAATATAGAACTGGTGCTAGGAAATCAGTAAGCACACAGAATAAAACAAAGAGAGCAATTGGAAATGAATGTAAATAATAGTATTTTTCCGTGTAGAATCCTACATTCACTTGTTGTTTTGGTTTCCGTATATGAATACATGCTGTTTTGGAAACAAAGAATTTGAACAACTCGGATTGCTCATTATCGATTTCAACAGACGCCATCGTTGACTGGAACCTTAGCTTCAATGGTGAGATATATCGATAAACACGATCCGGGCAAATATTTGTGTTTGCACATGTGCTGAATAAGTGCATTCATTCTAGCTACTGCATGCATCTGGAGTAGCTGCGATACGAGGCAGGCTGATGGTATCTGAAGTGCATTTGTGACGTCAATATTTGCATGTCCGACCCGTGTACACAGCTGCATCATTGGCTACAGTAAGATGACTTCTCCTCCATAATGTTTCATAGCAAAGGTTGCCGGATGAACATGACTTCTCCTCCATAATGTTTCATAGCAGGTTGCCGGATGAACACGACTTCTCCTCCATAATGTTTCATAACAAAGGTTGCCGGATGAACATGACTTCTCCTCCATAATGTTTCATAGCAGGTTGCCGGATGAACATTCTCGCCGTTCACAACAAGAATTGAGTTGAGTTGTGTTAAGAACCGACATCACTGCACTCAGGACATTCCCATACGTGCTCCGTCTCCTCGTTCAACGGTCAGCGAAGAGTCATACTACTAATCGTTGCCACCGCTATCTGATTAAAAGTTCTTCTGGTCTTTCCTCTCAGTTTTGAGATTCTTCCAGAACCCCTGTCGATCCCCCACAATCTCACTCTTTCCCATATGGGTTCTCAATCTGTTCCTCCGCTTTCTCCACTTGGTCCCACAAGCGCACGACCACCTCCCCCTTGTCCATAGGCAACTGTCGCCAAGAAGTGCATTCCTTGCTAGCCTATCAGCCTGTTCATTCCCCCGCACCCCCGCATGGCCAGGACAAAATATCCATACAATTCTCACAATCTGTGACTTCTGAAGCGACGTGAGCCATTCCACACGAAACATTCCTTTCTCCACCTTACTAAGCATTCTCTTTGAATCCGCAATGAATACAACGTGTGTTGCGGTAGTCTCCTCTAGCCAACGGAATGCCGCTGTTACTGCCTCCACCTCCATTCTCATGCTGGAGGTCATAGTCTCATATGCCAGACTCTCCTTTTTCAAGACTCGTCCATTAGCCTTTGCAATAAAGCCCCAGCCATTACGTCTGTTTCTCATCACTGACCTATCGGTGTAGATGACTATGTCACCTTGATGTGTGTTGTTCTGGATCAGCTGTTGCACCCCAAACTCAGTGCGGCCCGCTGCTCATTCTCTGCACTCACGACCCAGTGTTTTTATTACATTGTGCCAGTCCGTCACGTCTTCCGGAACTTCCACCCACTCTCTTTCACGATTGATGGACTCTAGATCACACACCTGACGTATAGAAAGTTCTGCCTGTGCCATCCAGGACCTGCCTCGTCTTAGCCTATGACCCTTGACTATATCCATGGCTGCATGCAGCGGGTGATCCCTATCTGCAGCAACTGTCAGGTACCATTTGGCCTGAAGGACCCTATGCCTATCCGTCATTGTTGGTAGAGCCAGGATATGCCTCATGCATATAGTTGGTGTGTCCTTTGTGCACCCCAGGATTAACCACATGGCAGCATTATGTATGCGCTCCAACCTTTCAAGCAGGCTCTTTGATACTGTCAGCAGCCCCAAACCATACTCAATGACAGAAATTATTAAGTGCTGAAAGAGCTTGTGCAGCATCCTCTGATCTACCCTGGTTGCTGCCATAGCCCTCAGTGCATTAGGTCCCCTACCATCCTTTACCACCAAAGCCTCCACGTGATCCTTAAAAGACAAACACCTGTCAAAGGTGATACCCAAGTACTTCAATTTACTCTCTCGCCTAAGAAGACATCCATTCAACATAATACCTGGGACATCTGTCTTGACGATCCTGTTATCCAAGGAGTACCACACATCCGATGCCTTATCTGGGTGTATAATGGCACCTGGGTCTCTGCACCACTCTGCCACCCCATTTATTGTCACCTGTAAGTCTTCGCCAAACTGGCCCTGTCTCTGCCCTGTCTGTACACCAGCACATCATCTGCAAATGTCAAGATTCTACCCACACCTGGTATCTCAATAGCTGCAATTTTGCTGGTGTAGACTTTTAAGAGCACTGGGGACAAGGCAGATCTTCGTGGCAACCCATGTGTAATAGTACATGGGTCAGAAGTCCAGGAACCTATGCGCTTTGCAACCTAACACTCGTATAGGACCGCCGCAACCCATCTAACACGGCAGGGGCAGACCTCCATGTCCAACAGTGTGGCCAGGTAAGGATCATTCCAGACTTAATGGATACCGAATCAAAACCCTGCAAAACACGTATGGCAAAATCCTCGAAACGGTAGTAGCACGCAGACTCCAGCAACATTTGGAAAGTCGTAATCTGCTTTCCCAAGGACTCGGGAGTTACCGGATTGGAAAGGACACCTGGGCCAATGCTGCAACCTTTGCATTTGATGTTTACGAGGGCTTCCAGGATAAACAAGAGACAGTGGCGGTAGCTCTTGACCTGGAGGATGCGTATAACAGGGTCAGGTATGATCGGTTGATATACACACTGTTGGACATGGAGGTCTGCCCTTGCCTTGTTAGATGGGTTGCGGCGGTCCTATATGAGCGTAAGGTTGCACTGCGCATGGGTTCCTGGACTTCTGACCCGTGTACTATTACACCCGGGTTGATCCAAAATTCTTCCAAAGAAGCTCAAAAAGCGGTTATTCAGTTTCTTTCATTTGAAGGATGTCGACCAGTAGACATTCATCGAAGAATGCAGGCAACGTACGGCAACAAATGTGTGTCGAAGACAACAGTGACAGACTGGGCACGAATGTTTCGGAAAGGACGTCAGTTCACGACAGATCTTCAATGGCCGGTTCAAGCACATATTGTTGCAACAGAAAAAGAAAAAAAAAACAAAATTGGTGCAGCTGTACAGATGAACCGTTGTCGAAGCATACGTTCGCTAGCGAAAGAATTTGACAATTCAAAAGGTCGTTCGTAAGAAACTGCAATATCGGAAGGTGTGTTCACAGTGGGTACCACGGATGTTGACCGGCCACCGAAAAGAGGAACGCATGGGATGGTGTTTGAACCACTTGCTGCGTTACAGAGTGGAGGGTGATGCATTTCTCTTCCGCGTAGTGGCAGGCGATGAATCATGGTGTCACCACTTTGAGCCGAGCGGCAAAAGAGAGAGCATGTAATGGAAGCATGCTGGATCACCAAAAGCCAAAAAATTCAAGTTACAGGTTTCCGCTGGTAAGATTATGGTGGGCGCATTTTTTTTTTGCCATGAAGAGCTATTGTTGGCCGACTTTAAAGAACCTGGTGTCAACATCAACTCTACCTACTACTTGCAAAAACTAGACAAGCTGCAAAAAGCCATCAAGAATAAACGACCCAGCATGCTTTCTCGCGGTGTGATTTTGTTGCACGATAATGCTCGTCCGCATGTCGCAAAGATCGTGCAGGACGCATTAGCAAGGAAGAAGTGGGAAATTCTGCAACATCCAGCCTATAGTCCTGATTTGTCACCATGTGAATTTCATTTGTTCGGACCTTTAACAAAATCCTCAAGGGGCAACGATTTCACACAGATGCAGACGTAATGAACATGGTAAACACTTGGTTCAATGAGCAACCACAATTTTTTTTTTTTGTTGCCGACGACATCTGCCGCCTACCTAAACAATGGGTCGCTTACCTGAATGCCTACGGCGACTTCTTCTGACCAACCCATGGTGCAAAACTCATTCAAAAATGCTTTGTTTCATTCTACCACGCCTGTTAATGTTTCTTTCATGCAATAAAGCCATTGGAACGGGTTTCAAATGAATGCCCCTTATATATCAAGTGTTAGGCCACAGCATACTAATTTTGTGGTGGCCAGTTTCTTCCTCTTCCGCCGTTATTTCCCTGTCAATTTTCCAGACTGTTCTGAAACGTATCTGTTTTATGAGGTTGAGAGTCAAATTGGTAAGGAAAAATAATAGCGTCACTGCTGGAGATGAAACCTGAACCAATATCCTGGTAAGCAGACTCACTAACCATTATGCCACTACGGCTCCGCGGAAGACAGTGGTTAATTGTAATTTAACGTATAATGAGTAACATTTCAGATGAAGGATAATATGTTTTTGTAAGTATGTTATTCTTCCCGTAACCCCCCCCCCCCCTCCCCCCGTCTCTCTCTCTCTCTCTCTCTCTCTCTCTCTCTCTCTCTCTCTCTCTCTCTCTCTCTCTCTCTCTCGCGTTATTCCCCCCTCCAGTCTTTTCCCCTCTCTCTCACCCTTTATTTCTTCCCTCTCTCTTCCCTTTCTCTCTCTCTCTCTCTCTCTCTCTCTCTCTCTCTCTCTCTCTCTCTCTCTCTTTCTTTCTTTCTTTCTCTCTCTTTCTTTCTTTCTCTCTCTTTCTTTCTTTCTCTCTCTCTAATGTCCACTCGTTTGTCTGTCACACATTCTTCTTCTTCTTCAGCGTTCCGAGCCATTGAGGTTCTTTGCTGCAGATACAATCCGTCTCCATTCGTCTCTCTGGTGGACCTTCTCTTGCCAGTCGTTGATTCCAAGTGCTTGTAGGTCTGTGTGTATATATATTATCTCTCCACCGTCTTCTTGGTCTACCTCCGGGCTGTCAGACATATGCGATTTTATAAAATGCAGCGCTAAAATTGTCCCATTATGTTTTTTTTTTTAAATACTGACACAATCAAACAGTCTCACAAACGTTGAAACATTGGTTTGCGCCAATGTTGCTACTGATCATAAACGCTATCGAATCGTCGACTTTTAGTGAACACATTGTTTCTCGTCGCCGGCTTTATCGAATCCAGCTTCTTTTTCGCATTATCAAACGTGTTTATAAATTGTAGCTTTTGTATCTGGTTTTCAGTTAATCAGGTTCGTAACACTTATTTGAATGCTTATTTTGTACAGTGAAATTTCTTGTTAAATTGTAATTCTTTGTCCTGGTTTGGTATTCTTGTGGACGTTAGTTTAGTAGCACGCGTACAAATTATCATTTGTTATGTGAAATAACCATTGTCGCCGTACAACAAATCAAACACATTTATCAATACCAGTGTGAGTGCCAAGCGGGTGACATAGGTAGAACGACATTAGATACCAAATCTTGAACTAGAACGTATACAATATGGATGGAAAAGAGAGTTAATCAGTCTTATGAAAACCCCCATGCAGTGGACTCGCATAAAATCCCAACATCGTTTTTGCTCAACAACTTTTAAATTATGGCAACGTGGTCAACAAAGCAAAGTATTTAGGTATAATTTATTTGACGGACAATAACCGAATACTCAGATATGCGGAAGCTTATATCCCCGCGTTCGAAACACAGTTACGTGCGATTTGGGAGCAGACCGCGTTGCGTTGGATTTTTTTACGAATTGGTTTAGGGGGCCGGTCGTTCAGAAAGCAATGGCAAACTACTGAACGTAAACGTGCTAAGAGATCACAACAGCAAAATTTGCTGGTGTTGACTGCAACGTCCTGTAAAGAATATGCAACTAAATTTTTAACACCGTTCAACCTCAGAAAAGAAGTTATCATTAGGGCCCATCCCAGCCTCAGAATTAATAATCCTCTTACCGAATCAGCCACACTTCGGAGAATAATTTGAGATGGATTGATATCAATAGGAGGTTGGTTTGCACCCAGAAATTTACATAGTACTACAGGACTCCGTGGCCACGCCGTTAATCGGTCTGCCTCGCGTTCCGAAGTTCATGTGTACGTTTCCAGACGCCTTCGATCGTTTCATGCGTGCAGTTTTCTCGTGGACTCCTGGTGCTGACTCCTGGTGGTGGCTGGAGTTACCGAGGTCGTGCTCGGTGCGACGCTTTCGGCAGGCCACTTTAGAAAAGATACCGAGCTATATAGGATACAACTCTGGTGCAATGAAGAATATCATCTCGCCCCTGACCCTCTGTTAAAACCTCTATCAGTCTCAGACATGTATGTTAACCCAGCGTGGGTCAAATAACAAGTAGACAGGTACATCGGAGCGTATTAGTAACGAACATATATAGAGCGTTTTGTTAGCGTATAAGAAACATGTAAAGAGCGTTATGGTAGCGTACACGAACATGTACATAGTATACTGGTAGCGTATGCGAACATGTAAAGAGCGTTGTGGTAACGTAAACGAATATGTAATGAGTATATTGGTAGCGTATGCGAACATGTAAATAGCGTTGTAGTAACATAAACAAATATGTAAAGAGTATATTGGTAGCATAGAGGAATATGTAAATGAGAGGCTTGATTGATTAGTTTCGTGTACACATACCACACACATATATATATATATCACTCTATACGAAACCGTTGAGGTCGTTGCAATAGCACAAGAAATAACTTCGTAGGTATTGATGGGCACTCATAGAAGTAGAGATTAGAAGACATTCTCGCCATCAAGTTTTCCGGCATTGTGCCTTGGGCCATTAACACCATTAAATCTCTGCATTGCTGTAGCCAGTCTACGCCAGACTTCTTTTTGAACATCCCCCTTTTCTGTTGGTTATCCAGCCATGATATTCACAGTCTGGGACATTTCAGTTTCCTTACTGTTGATTGCTTTTTCTCTTTAACATATAGTTTTGACCGTGGACATTATGTTTGGTGTCTAGTTTTGTTTCTGTAAAGTTCAGACAAGATTTTGATCTTTCTTTGGCGACACTTTGATAATATAAATATTTATTAGCTATAGTATAGCCATACCAGATTTCGAACTTGATTTTTAGTTTTTAGCTGGTTGCATATTCTTTACAGAACGTCGTAGTAAACCTCAGCAATTTGGCTGTTTGTGATTTCTTGACAAGTTTACGTTCATAGTTTGCCCTTGCTTTCTGAACGACCAGCACTCATATCTTTGTATGGAAACCAACGCAAGGCGGTCTGCTTTCAAATTTCCCGCAGCTTTGTTTCGAACGCGCTATGCCAGGTTGCGAACTGGATTTGTAACTCCATCACCACAGAACGGGCTGAACTTGATTTTTGTCAAGAAAATGTGGATCTAGCATCATAGCACATGTGTACGTTGAATTACCGATCGTTATTCTGAGAGAGAAGGGGGGAGAGAGAGAGAGAGAGAGAGAGAGAGAGAGAGAGAGAGAGAGAGAGACGCGTGCGCGCACGTGTGTGTGTGCGTTTTTGCGTGTATATGTGCTATTCCCCCGTCCACGTAGGAGACGTTGAGATACCGCCCCAATTCCTCTTGACTCTGCATTCACACGTGTTTGTCTGTTGCGAGTAATTTCTTTCCTTCCAGATTTTTTCCTCAATATTATCTGCCCAGTGAATTTTTGGCCAATTCCCATTTCTCTCCATCGCCTATTTTTTTTTTTTTTTTATTTATTTTACCGCGTTTTTTTTTTCTTGTTTCCTCTTAAACTGCCCCAGTATCTAAAGTTTTAGCTTGTTTTCCCTGAAATTGTCCCAGTATCTAATGTTTTAGACAAACCACATGATCTGTTGACATATAACCATGCTAGTGGATTTTAGTGTTGTCCACTACAACCAAAATAGTACGACTATAATAGACAACATATGGATAAAGCAGTCAAATTATAGACAGCATAGTCAACAATAGTGCAGAATACATATAAGTAGTGCAGTCAGTATACATATAAGTAGTGCAGTCAGTATACATATAAGTAGTGCAGTCAGTATATATATAGATAGCACTATCACTAGCAGTGTTATCAGCATATGTATATACGCACAACAGACATTAATAAAATGACTTATTCTCTTCTTCTTTCTGCTAGTTTTTTTTTTACTATATCTACATCTTCTTCCTTCCCCTCCTCCTCCTCCTCCTCCTCCTCCTCCTCCTCCTCCTCCTCCTCCTCCTTCTTCTTCTTCTTCTTCTTCTTCTTCTCCTTCGTCTTCTTCTTCTCCTGCTTCGTCTTTTACTTCTCCTTCTTCTTTCTGCTACTTTCTTCTCATGTTCATCCTCCTCCTTCTCCTCCTCCTCCTCCCCCTCCTCCTTCTTCGTCTCTTCTTCTTCTTCTTCTTCTTCTTCTTCTTCTTCTTCTTCTTCTTCTTCTTCTTCTTCTTCATTTGTGCTACTTCCTTCTACTATTTCTTTGTCTTCCTTCTTTCTCCTCCTCGTCCTCTTCTTCTTTAGAACAAAGTTAAGTTGTGATTTCCCTTGCCAAGCCAAAGAGTAGATAGTATACACGTGGTACTTATTCCCATAACTTCTGCACTAGTTATACCTCTTCTGACGATTGTTGCATGACTAGAGTTGGAAACGATCCTAGGTCGTTGTTATTTTTGCCTAACGTGCAGTGATGTAACTGTTTTTGTCATATATTTTTTCCGCATATCCTATTACAGGACATCGCTGTTAACACCAGCATTTTACCGCTTTTGTCCATTTCTTGGAAAGATTACGCTCAGTAGTTTGCCATTGCATTCTGAGCGGCCGGCTCACATATCCCGTAAGTAACGGGCGCGGCGAGAACCGCTGCGTTTGCTCACGTGGATATACGGGATTACGGAGAAAGACGCTAAATCCCAGGCCAGGGAGGCCGGCTATTGTCATATGGTATAGAGAATATCATGGTTCTGAATGAATGTTTTATGATAGTTTATTACCTATTTTAATGAACAGTGTGTATTATCTTCTTAAATCTGTAAAGGAGCAACTTTTTTTCAGTTTTTTTTTTTTTTAATGGGACACTTACCAAAGTTTAAATAACAAAGACACAAACAATAGATTGCACGATTATCAATCGCAATATCCGTGATTGATAGAGACATTGCCATTCGCTTGTTGTTTAACACACAAGATACTCGCTTGTTAAAGTTTGCAGAAGCAATAATGATTAATCTACACAAGCCAGATTAGTGCAAACAGAAAGACATGCTAGTCAGCTTAAAGTTACCGTGGTAGACAATTGACATTACTGTGCGAACATGTGTATATTTCAGCTTGAAGGATTTATCTAGTTATTTTACTTGATGTTGTGTGAATTCCGCAGTATGTACCTGACGAGATGCAGCGAAATATGCCAGGCAATAAATCATGCAATCTATTATTTGTGTCTTCGTTATTCAAACTTACCAAAATTTCGACTAACGTGGTTGCGATAATGGAGACTAACCAGTAAGGACTAGCCATGTATTTGTGTATCTCAGTTCATGCCCTTTGACCCCGTATGACGCTTCCTGGTAGAGGTTGATTCTACGGCACGTTATTGCCCCATCTGTTGCCACCCGCCTCACCCTCCCTGTTGCTTTGGTGAAGTGCAGACTGTCATCTTTCCTATCTCGTGAGCTAATGGATATTTGCCGGTGTGGGTGTTGGTTTTATGTTATTCTTTTGTTTTGGCCTGAAGCGGGAGACAATATGTGCGCCAATTGTGCATGGCGGCTATCACCAGTGTTAATGACAACAGTTTGAGGGTGCTAGCCGTGCCTCAGTCATTAGTATGCAGGCGCCGGCGATAATGACACCGGGAGTATAATTATTCTAGAATGTGCTTCGTTCAGTTCTTACGGTGTTCTTGGGAGTACAGAAGTTGTTTCGTGTCGGAGGAATAAACTACTTCCAACTACTCAGTGCATCATGGATCACGTCAAGGCTTATGACGACTCCATTCCTATTGTAGGTATTCTGTTGTTATGTTGGGTGCATCTGTGTACATGTATTCGGATAATTTGTTTCCTTTGTTAATGTATTGTTATTATTTATTTGCCTATAGGTGTACATGTATCTATGAGTGTTCCTTGAATAATACGGGTAAACACACCCACCCACATACACAAAGGTATACTATGTATGAATATATGTGTTGTTTGTCCATCAAGAATGATGATGACCATTCATTTCATCCAGTGGGGTTGAAAGTATGGAGCTGTGAGTTCTAAGATGGCTGATAAGGCCTATTTTGGCTCGAAATGTTCTTTGACAATGTGGGCAAAGAATGCTTGACATTCCAGGAGGAGGATCTCCTGCAGTGGTTTTTCTGTCCAGCCTTTTTTTCACAGCTCGTGCAGTTCTGTTTGATTCACAATTGTATGTATGCATGTATGGACGGACGGACGAACGGAGGTATGTACGTACGTATTTAAACATTAAATATCAATATTATACAGGCATACATACACGCATTTTCACGCACACCTGTTTTTGCGCACGTCAGTCAGGTCTTAGTCAGATATGACTGAGCTACCGTATGACAGTAGACGGTACTACCTGCTTTTTGTCAGCGCCGAATGTTGGGCGGCGCTTACCAAACCCGACACCCCACATTGTGCCAACGGCTTCGGGCGGAAGAGCGCAATTGGGAGGGTACAAGCCTTATCCTGGTGCGAGGAAATGCAACCCAAAGACAAAATAAGTCATGGCAGGGCAGACCAGGCCCTAAGCCTTGGTTGGCAGCTGGTCTAGGATCGAAGCTCCGACAGGCGGACAGTTAGAGCATTGCTTTGCTGATCCGGCAGCTTCTGCAGCTTGTCTTGTTCTAGATTATAGGTGTCAACTTTCCTCTGGAGTGAACTAGGCAGGCCGAGAGAGGGATCATGCTGCATGGGCAACACATGGTTTCTTTATTTTAGCCCAGGCTTTGTGTTATGAAGAGGCAATAACTCCATCCCTGGTCTTAACCGGTCTCGGAATCAAAGCGAGAGGCAACTGTTACGGGTTATAAGTCCTTGTCAGTTGGCGTAGACATGGGGCGCCACGCGTTGCCTCTGACGGTGGGAGACACCTACAGGTGTCACTGATCAGCTACCGCCCGCCTTAAGCTGGGCAGCCCCCAGCCAGTTGCGTGCTGATCCGCCACAGCCTGCCTGCTTCAATGGGTGCTTGGGGCTAGGACAAAATCTGAATCGCAGGCTGTAAAACCAATGCACCAGGTACTAATAAAAAGAATAGAAACCTCAAGCTACGGCTTGCAACCTGGAACGTGAGAACCATGTGTCCAGGATTTTCCACTGACTTGACAAATATTGACGATGTGAGAACAACGGCTGTGATTGATGCTGAACTCGATCGTCTTAACATTGATATTGCTGGCCTGCAGGAGACTCGCCTCGCTGAGGAAGGGTCACTCAGGGAAAACAATTACACCTTTTTTTGGAAGGGAAGAGGGCAGGCAGAAAAAAGGCAACATGGTGTGGGCTTTGCAGTGAAGAATTCGCTACTGGGAATGATTGATATCCCAGCTGGAGGTAATGAAAGATTATTATCACTGCGCTTGGCAACCTCCTGTGGATTTGCCACCATTCTCACTGCATATGCACCGACACTCGCTTCCTCTGATGATGTGAAGGATGCGTTCTATGAGCAGCTAGACTCTGCGATCAAGGCAGTTCCAAAATCCGACTATATTTATATGCTCGGTGATTTCAATGCTCGTGTGGGCAAGGACTCGAGTTCATGGCCAGTGTGCCTTGGAAAATACAACATCGGTCGCATGAATGATAATGGGCAAAGACTGCTGGAGCATTGCACTAGAAATGACCTATGTATTACAAACTCCTTTTTTAAAACAAAAGAGATGCATAAGGTCACATGGAAACATCCAAGATCCGGCCATTGGCATCAGCTGGACTTCATTATCACACGGAGACAACATCTGAACCATACATCATTAACTCGAAGTTACCACAGTGCTGACTGTGATACAGATCATTCTTTGGTTGTTGCAAGGGTTAGACTGAGACCAAAGAGAATCTACACAGCTAAACACAAGTCTAGCCCCAGGATTAATATTACTAACACTCACGATCCTGGAAATTGCTTTGAATTTCAACAGCAACTTGAAGACGCTTTCAATGATACATCAGAAAATTGTATAGTAAATGATAAATGGAGTAAACTTAAGGAAACTATTTATAAAACAGCGGTAGGGGTTTACGGCACTGTGGATCATAAGAGGCAGGACTGGTTTGCGGCAAACAGCCAGATACTGCAGCCCTTGATTGATAAAAAGAAGATAGCTCTCTTAAGAAACAAGGAAAGACCAACGCGTAACACTCTGAGTGAGCTGAAGCAAGCAAGGAAGGATGTACAAAAGGCTGCCAGGCAGTGTGCGAATGACTATTGGATCAAGTTATGTGAGTCCATTCAAATCGCAAGTGATAAGGGAAACATCAGAAGCATGTATGAAGGGATAAAGAAAGCCTGTGGTCCAATGATCAAAAGAAGTGCACCGCTGAAAACCTTGACTGGAGAAATTATCACTGATAAGAAACAGCAGATGGATAGATGGGTCGAGCACTATTTAGAGCTTTACTCAAGTGAGACCAAGCTAGCGGATGATGCCCTCAACGTCATAGAGGCCCTGCCAACTCTTGACCACCTGGACACACTTCCCACCATAACAGAAGTTAAGTGTGCTATAAATGAGCTTGCATCTGGCAAGGCTCCAGGTAAGGATGGGATTCCAATAGAGGTGATCAGGAGTGGGCAAGACACACTCGCTCTACAGATCCACCAGCTAATAGAGCTATGCTGGCGAGAAGGACAAGTCCCACAGGATTTCAAAGATTCAAACATCATAACGCTGTACAAGAACAAGGGAGATCGGAGCGACTGTAACAACTATAGGGGTATCTCACTTCTGTGTATTGTTGGGAAAGTATTTGCCAGAATTGTCCTGCACAGACTTCAAGTCCTGGGAGATCAAGTCTACCCCGAATCACAGTGTGGCTTCCGTCAGAACCGGTCTACCATTGATATGATATTCTCATTGCGACAGATGCAAGAAAAATGCCGGGAACAAAATCAGCCACTGTTTATTGCCTTCATCGACCTCACAAAGGCATTCGATTTGGTCAGTCGTGAGGGTCTGTTCAAAGCACTAAAGAAGATTGGCTGCCCACCAACTCTTCTGTCCATTGTGGAATCGTTCCACACAGGCATGAAGGGTATAATCAAGTTTGATGGCTCAACTTCAGAAGAGTTTGAAATCAAGAGTGGAGTTAAGCAAGGCTGTGTGCTAGCCCCCACCCTCTTTGGGATATACTTTTCACTTCTACTGAAATATGCCTTTCGTGATCAGGATGATGGTATATACATTCACTCACGCTCAGATGGTGGCCTCTATAATGCTCAGAGATTGAAGGCCAAGACCAAAATTAGCAGGGTACTAATCAGAGAGTTGCTTTTTGCGGATGATGCTGCGATTACGACCCACTCTGAGGAAGAATTACAACATCTACTATCTGCATTCTCCAATGCTTGTTCTGAATTTGGTTTAACAATTAACAAAAAGAAGACACAGATTATGTCACAAGGTGCACATGATGTACCATCAATCTTTATTGACGACGCCGAACTGGAGATAGTAGACCATTTTACATATCTAGGATCAGAGGTAAATAGCAAATTATCCCTCGATCAGGAAATCAACATCAGGATTGGCAAGGCAGCAACAACAATGAACATGTTAGCAAAAAGAGTCTGGGAGAACAGGAAGCTTACTGCCAAAACAAAAGTCCTCGTCTACCAAGCCTGTGTCCTTAGTACTCTTCTTTATGGCAGTGAAACCTGGGCAACTTACTCACGCCAAGAGAAACGTTTAAACAGCTTTCTTATGCGTTGTCTGCGAAGAATACTTGGTATTAAGTGGCAAGACAAAATCACAAATACTGAAGTATTGGAAAGATCAGGTTGTGTGACGGTATATTCCATGCTCAGTCTTCGTAGACTTAGATGGATAGGACACGTTAGGAGGATGGATGATGGTAGAATACCAAAGGACATCTTTTTTGGTGAATTACAGACGGGTAGGAGATCTCATGGTCGGCCTCTACTACGGTACAAAGATGTGTGTAAGCGGGACATGATTGATACAGGCATTGATAATGCACATTCGGAGCACGTCGCCGCTGAACGTGTTGCTTGGAGGGCAACTATCAGAAATGGAATAAAGACAAAGGAGAAAATGATTGCAGATAAAGCACACATAGAGCGTGAGAGACGTAAGATGGTGCAAAATGGTGGAAGTGACCATGTTTTCACATGCACCTACTGTGGGCAAACATTTGCAGCAAAAATTGGCCTTACCAGCCACACTCGCCACCGCCATGGATCGTAGTTATTAAGCCTTTTTAAAGCACAATGTACCAAACTATCGTCTGTCAAGACGGAAAGGTGCCAATGATATAGATACATAAATACATTACAAAAAAATTATTTAAAACATATACTAGTTATAAATGTTCTGATGATTTTTGAAAACAACAGTATAATATTTTAGAAAAACAATTCAAATCCCTATTTTATCTTCATCTCAACAAGTGCATACTTAAGAGGAAACCGTTGAATGTATGATAACTCAATTCGCTTTGGTGATTATACATTGTTCAGTGAAAACACGTGAGGGATAATTGTGCACTCACTTCCTCACACGTCAAAGCTTGTGCCGCTGTTATCGGCGTTACCTGGATTATGGAAAACTGCCGCTCAACTACCTTGGAGAGAGGCGACATGATGTCTTGCATGCACACAGAGGCATGCTGCTACCACATATACAGTTCAGCTTGAGCGCAGTTTCATGTTCATTGTCTTGCGGTTATTGATATTATTATGATGATGATTATGATTGATCCCGGGCGCTTGGTTTCCCACCCCGCAGGCCAGCACTATGATCTTTTTCATCTATTATTTGATCTCAATATTGTTTGCCAGCCAGATATGAGCTGGTCTTACTGGTTTTGCCATATTGTGGGTGTTTTTCCCTTAAGGTTTATTGCAAACAATGGCAGCTATATTCCTTGTCCAATAATAATGAGAAGCATAAAATGAGGTATTTCGGTCACTGGTTATTGAAGAATCGACATGTAGTACTCTAGACAAATCCATTAGTCACCTGTCTCATTCAGCATATGCCGCGATGTGTAGATGCTCATTGTTCCCTTAACACATTGATTGTAAACACTTTGGACTCGTCAACCCTTGCTTGAACAAGACTTAAATTCAAAAGCAATTATTGTTGCATATATCGTTAAACCTGTTATTGTGTCTTCTAGCAGCTGTTTAATGATAGTCTTTAAAATAGCTCCCTTTTCTGTTGTGGGTTGTACTTCTAATGTTATTTAAGTGACCACAAGGGTTTTCCAGCTATTGATGTTAAAGTACTGGTGGGTACGAGAAAGGCCGTCATGGTTTCTTATTTGACGAAGTAAAACGCTCAAGTGCATCTCTAAGTGGTGGAGGACGAGCACTTATGTGGCAAACGCAGTTCTAGGGTCTTATAAACTCAACACAGGGCAGCTCTGCATCGCAGATGAGCATGGCAATCACTTGCCCTGAAACTCGGACATTGCTTGCAAAGTTTGCAGATCTTGGATGGATGTGGAAGTCTCGGAGAAATCACCACGCCCCCTCCACCCCCAGATTTCATTATTTTAAGCAGATCAGGGTGAGAGAACGACCTTAATAATTGTCTTAGGACTCTAGTTCTCGGCCTTTTTTGGCCCATGAACCCCTTCACCATATGTTCAGAACGTCACACTCCCCCCCCCCCCAACCCTTTTTTTCGTATTTCCTCCCTGTAAATTCACTCCACGCACCCCGCACATACACAATATACGTAGACATGGAAGCTAAATTTAATAACATATACTAGAACAAGTCTAGACGTCTACATAAAACGTGACTTGCGAGTCTACTTACGTTATAAAACCAATTTCAGAAGGGCGCGACGTACAGAACTGTAAAGTATGGAGGGAAAAACAATATCAAGTAATCGGTTCTTGTATTAACGCAATCTTGAAATAATCTTAATTCCTCCCTGGAAACCCTAAATTTCCCCCCCCCCTCCCCCCCCCTCCCTTGGGGGAGCGGGTTTATTCCCCACCGGTTGAGAACCACTGTCTTCGATCCTCGTCCGGTAGGGATCATCACGGGCCTCATCAAGCTTTTGATGACACAACCAGTAATCACATTTAGAATAGACACATGGCATGTCAAGATATTGGCACACATTGAAATGTTGGATAATGTAGAAAAATAAATGGAGATAATGAAGATTAATATTCTGGAAATGACGAGATGATATGGAAAATTAATAACGGACAAACACAAAATAATATATCAAGAATTTATAGACGTGAAAAAAGGAGTAGGACTATTGTTCCAAATCAGTTTGTGGTTATTCAAGTATTTCATATCGGGTTATAGTGGTTAAAATCAAAAGCAAATCTATATATATATAACAATTATCCAGGCATATGCACCAACAACTAGCTGTAGTGAAGAAGAAACGCAAAGATGTTAAGATGAAATAGAAATGGCTAAGTCTCAAATCAAATCACAAGAAATCAAAATAATACTTGAAGATTCTATCGCAAAGGTAAGAAAGAAAATCATTGAACATACCATAACAAAGGACTGTACACATGGACAAGGCATGATAAGAAGGTATTAAGTCACAATTGTGTTATTTATATCCATTATATATATTATTGCCCAAGAAGTCAACGAATAATTGAATGTGAAGAACTTCATAGAACCCACCTCATAAACCATGTCACCAAACCACGAGTCATAATTTTATTGATAAGAGCAAGAAGGACATTAAAGATGAAAATTACCGTATGGATTTGTGGAAGGGAAAGGAAGAAATGGTGCAGTATACAGAGATCAATAGGGAAACAGAAATGCTTGTATTTGTGCTAGTAGTTGTGGTGGTGGCTACGGCGGCTAATAATGACCATGATGATAACAATGGTAATGCTGATGACGATGAAGAATAAGATGAAGAAAAGATTATATAACTGCCTCTCCAATATATGTACCTTCAAACATCGTAGACAATATTAGTAGATTCAAAACAAATGTATCTCCTTGGTAAATTTAAACACAGACGCAATAAACAAAATATTGCACGATTTATTGCCTGGCATATTACGCTGCATTTCATCAGGTGCATACTGCAGAGCTATATATCATATACAGTGAATAAATAAATAATACTCTAGCTGCATTGCTACGTTCATAGTCGATGATATTGTTCGAATATTTAGAACGTTATCCTCAAGGAAGTCGAAGATTTAACAGGAAGTCTTTTGATTGCATAGTGATGAATTGAATCGCTCAGAGAGCGATATATTTCCAATATATTTGAGCAATCGATTATTGTTCGTCGCGTACAGTATTCGAAATGCGTTTTGTTTGTTAACTTTATGATTGCTAATAAGGCAATATTCCATGAAGGTCAAATTCGACGTGTTATGACCAGTCGACTGCATAGGGATTCCTGAAGAATGATTAACTCTCTTTTACACCCACAATGGCATATGCTTGGCTACTCAGTTTGTTAACTGAGTGTGTGTGTATGTGGGCGATGTGTGGGTGGAGGGATGTGGAGATTGGTTTGGGATGTGGGGGTGGAAGGTCGGGGGATGTATGTGGGGGTGTGTGTGGGTGGATGGGAGAATGTGTGGGTGGGTAGGGAGATGAGTGTGTGGGTGGTGGATGTGCGAGTGGGTAGGGGATAGGTGTGTGGGGAAGGTATGTGTGTGGGGTGAGTGGGGAAGGTGTGGATGGCTGCAGGATGTGTGGGTTGGTAGGGGGATGTGTGTGTCGTTGGGGATGTGTGTTTGTTTGGGGGTGTGTTGTTGTAGGTGAAGGATGTGTGGTGGGTGGGTGTATGTGGGTTGGGGGATGTTGTGTGGGTGGGGATGTGTGCGTTGGTGAAAGGATGTGTGTGGCTGGGGATATGTGCGTGGGTGAGGGATGTGTGTGGCTGGGGGTAGGTGAGTGGTGGAGGTTATTATGTGTGCCTGGGTGTGTGTGTGCGTGTAGAGATGTGTTTGTTGTTGAGGGATGTTTTGGTTGGTGGGTGTTGGTGGATGGGGGATGTGTAGGTGGATGGGTGTGTGGGTGGGGGGGGGGCGTGTGTGTGTGGGTGGTGGATATGTGAGTGTGGGAGTATGTGTGTAGTTGTGGGGATGGGGGAGTGTGTATGGGTGGCGGATGTGAGTGTGGGTGGGTGTGGGGGAGGGTGGGTGGGGGTGTGTGTGGGTGGGAGGTGTTTAAGGGTGGATGGGGTATGTGTGGGTGGTTGGGGAGATCTGTGGGGGGGGGGGGTGCGGGTGTGGGTGGGGATGTGTTTGGGTGGGGGAATGTATGTGTGCCTGGGAGGGGGGGGGGGTGGGTGGTTGGATGTGTGGGTGGGTGGGGGGGGGTTGTCTCATAACATTGTAATATGCATTGTTTATGTTTACAATATTCATTTGACAATGTCTTATTTCCTATGTATCATGCACCATTGATGAAAGAAAGATGAGTGAATGGAAGGGCCGAATGTAAGACGGGCCTGCGTGCCCAATTTGTGACCCTTTTAAAATCAAATCAAATCAAACCAAACTGTCTTTCCGTTTTACATATGTAAGACGCTTGGCACTCACACTGGAATTAATACAAGCAGTTTAATTTTGTGTACGAAGACAATGATTCTTTCATAGATGGAATGGCTATTGATATGGTACGGGCCCTATTTAATTGAGCTAGGAAGATTTTCTCCGATGTCACACTACAGAAAGAACTAGACACACTTCACCAGACTCTGAAAGCTAATGGATATCCAACTGGTTTCATCAAGTGCCACTGCCAGCCATCCAAACCTATCCCCATAGAATCAACGGTTCGCAAACTTCAAATGGTTGGTTGGAGGAGACGATGTAATAAAACGAATACACTATTGACTTAAAACAGCTATAAACCAAACATTTTTGCTGCGGAACTAATGATTAGATTTATATCACCACCTCGATACAGAAAAAAAAAACAAAAGAGACAATCGTTTAAGAAACAAAACAAAATCGTAAAATGATACGAGAAATGAGACGTTTACAGCCAAGATGCCGTTGAGGTAGTTATGAGGAAACAACACGTGAAAACTTTTTAACAACTGGTAAAATTTATGAAGAAAGATCAGAGAGGAAGGCAGAGAGACCAGTTATCAGTTGGGGTATCTTCATTGCACTCCGGACAGGTCCATAGGTGCTCAGATCCTTCCCCCCCCCCCCCCCCAGCATATGCATCAGCGTCCGGTGGCTAATAGAGGTTGGTTGACGAGGCACCTCGTTTTCCCGATTTCCCCTTTCGCGTCTGGCCGTGCCAATTCTTACTCCAAAGTCTTTCATCCTGGAAAGCGATGTGGATTCACTGACGTCAAAGTCCTCTGTTCTCGACATATCTTTAAGGACGTTAAAAACATCGGCACGATCCATGGGCTGGCCATCTACAGGGGGTGCAGGGCCAGCCAGTTTATCAGCTCGTTCATTTCCCTCGACGAAGATGAAGGTGAATTTACGGACAACAGACTTCTGCAGCGACTCAGTCCACTGTCAACGTATAGATCCAGCTTCTACCTTCCGAATCATGCTCATTGAATCACTTAATACACACACGTTGGTATAATGCTGTGATTCCAGCCACATGAAAGCCTGTGTAACTGCCATCACCTCCATCGTCATGCTGCTCGTGATCATAGAGTGGGCACAACTGGATTCTTGAACGGTTCGGCCCACTGAACGGGCTTATAAGCCCACGCACTTCTCTGCTGCAAAGAGATAAATACATGGATGGTTTGACTATGAGGCATAACCAGGACTAGACCTCAGACCGGATCCTACTTCTTTGTCGTCTTCATTCCTCTTTCGAGCAAAGTGCGTCAGACCTAGTTATATTCCTCAGAGATCATTCATTTTTTGTAAGGTTTGCTTCTTCTAGACAAAAAAAAATAAAAAAATAAAAGCTTCTTCTAGACAGGTTCCCTCTAAGGTAACGGCGTTTAACAACCCGGGGGTACGTGAGCTATTATTTTTTTTATAAGGCATCCCTACGACGTATCCTTTGCGATTCAACTCGCACACGGAACCTCCTTTTTTATCCGTGAAGACAAAGTATCAAATCTCATTACCAAGAGATCTCGGGCTGTGAGATACCATTAGATTCTAATGGCTATTAGAAACAGTGGCTATTGGAATCAGTGGCTATTAGAAACATGCTAGATCTATGCTGGGAATGAATCCGCTACCTTCTCAGCCTGAAGTGGACACCATAACCTCCCAGCCACGGTTTTTCCAGTCCTGATTAAAGGCTGGTGATCGTGTGATATGGCACACCATGATCACCCGTGTGTATTGACATGGTGTGTGATGATGATGATAACGATGATGTTAATGAAACGGCTATATCCTACAGGTGTGCTTTTAAATAGAGATATTTACATTTGTATGTCTCTTATCTACTTGCTGTCATTTGAGGGATTTGGCAGTGTAACCTTCATTTAGTTTCTTCATATTTAACTCCCTGCTTAATCAGTCATATTTACAGATAAGGGTATTCTTTTGTCGACTCAGATTTAGTTTGATTTGTCAGACTGTGTCTGCTTCGGGTTCGTCAATGTAAGGTAAAAGTATTTCATTAGCAGATATTGCCATTGCGTTGTGAAGTTTTTGGCCTTCGCACATTCAAGATCATGGCACCATACGGCTCCAGTTCCTTTCCTGTGTGTGGGAGGTGTGTGGGTGGTGGGAGTGTTTGTGGGTGGGGGATGTGTGGGGAGATGTGTATGGGGGGATGTCTGTGTGGGTGGGGATGTGTGTATGGGTGGTGGATGTGGGTATAGGTGGTGGATGTGTGTATGGGATGTGGATGTGTGTCGGTGGGTGTGAGATGTGTTTGGGTGGGGATGTGTGTGGGGGGTGGGTGAGGGGTGTGGGGGATGGGTGTATGGGTGAGGGATTTATGGGTTGTTGGGTGAGGGAGATGTGGTTGGGTGGGGGATGTGTGGGTGGGGAATGTGTGTTTGGCTGGGTGGTTGGGGATGTATGGGTTGGTGGGTTTGAGAGATGTGGATGGTGGGTAGAGGTGGGTGGGTGTGTTGGGGTTGGGGATGTGTGTATGGGTCAGGGATGTGTGTGTGTGGGGAGATGTGTGCAGATAACTAAACATTTGTCATTGAGTTTGTGATTGTAATTGAGTATATGTATATGCGAATGAGTGTGTATTTGTATGTTATCGAGTGAGTGCAAAACTGAAAGTTTGTGCAAATGATGTAAATATGTATGCAGTGCCATGTAGCGTCGGACAACAGTCAATGATTTATAATCGGATGAAAAAATTGCGGCAGACAAATAAAGAGAGTCACCTAGGGACGCATGAATACATAGGTTAATACATGACGTCACAGGGACTACAGTTACCATGGGCAGTGAAGATTGAAAACATCAGGCAGAGGGACGCATAAAGTGACAACACCAGATTATTAACATCTATAGCCAAATGAAAGAAGTTATGGGCAGGACATTTGATAATACAACAAGAGGAAGAAACAAAGGCACAATCGGAAGTAACGAGAACGATTTACAGAAGGACGTTAAAGCAAGGAAAAGGAGAAAGTGGATGGTGTCATAACGTACCCGGTTGAATGTTAGCTGGAAGGCATAGAACCAGCCGCCTGCAAAGTAATGTAAGTTAAATAGTTAGGGATCAGAACAGTAAAGATAATCACACCGCGACGAAGAATGTAATATGGATTTGTCATTTATGTAAATATTAGAATGAGATCAAGATCCACAGCTGTGATGAAATATTTGCAAATAAGAATTTATTATTATTATTATTATTATTATTATTATTATTATTATTATTATTATTATTATATTTTGACTGTCCCTCCCGTTAACATGGGAACAGTCATGGATTAGCTTGTGTGACTGATTACCACTAATAAAGCTTTATTAACGTGGAACATTATCGTCGCTGTGATCATTTCCATTGAGGTTGACTTGGTTCCCGTTTATCTGCTACTTTGTTATTGCATAGACAGCGAGCGGAATTCAGGACAGAAACACTTTAGCATGCAGGTATGTGTGTTGTTACGAATGTGGGCGTGCACGTGTGTCTGCCTGACTCCTATCATGTTAATATCCATTGTTTATATTTACAACATTTATTTGACAATGTTTTTTTTTTTTCTATGTGAATGTATCAAGCACTATCGATGAACGAAAGATGAGTGATTGGAAGGGCCGAATGTAAGACAGGCATACGTGCCCAGTGTGTTACCCTGTGAAAATAAAGTACATTCATTCGTTCGTTCGTTCGTTCGTTCGTTTCTCGCGGTCTTTTCCACGAAGTTTTCATAAAATTATACAATTTGTACGGTCCATATTTTACAATATTTATTAACAGAAAATGGCTTCAATTGGTTGCAAGCGTATATATCAGTTATGAACTATCTTAATGTCAGCCTTGTAACCTATATATATATGTTTTTGGGAGATGAAGTATGCCGACACCTGTGACGAAGGCGTAGCGAGCGCCATTCTGAATCCCACATACCGCATTCGAAATCAGCTGCTGGCGATTTGTATGCAGACCGCCTTGTGTTGATTTTTTAAAATGGTATGAGCGTCCGCCGTTCAGAAAGCAACAGCAAACTACTTAATGTGAACTTGCCTAGTAAACCACAAACATGAAAAACATGCTGGGGTGGATTGTGACGTCGTGTAAAGGACATGCAACTAACGTTTAACGTTCGCAGCCTGTTACCATTTACAAGGAATCTAATAAGTAAATACTGTTTTTATAAAGCCATGCTTATACGTAAGCATTTGTAAACATACCCAGTAGAAGTAAAAAGTACCCGTGTGCGCTTCCTCCTTTTCGATACGTTCTGGCCATTGGCATAACATATCTATTTTGTCAGGAAATATTCTAATATTTGTTTCCTTTGATTTGATGCACCCTGTTTGAAAGCAGGTGCGATTTCCTCATAAACATGATACATGTTCTTTGCGGGATGTTGCGATCTACCCCAACCCAGGATCTAGGCAATTTATGTTCAGTTTTTTGCAATAGCTTTCTGAACGAGAAGTCAGCATTTGAAGTCCAGCTGACCGATGTAGGGGTTGATCTCCAAGGTTTGACTATCGTTGTTCTGTATATTTTCATTTTCTTTGCATTGCACGTTGAGCCATTTCTATTTAGTTTAATGTCATCTTTCCGGATTCATCTTTTTAGTTTATTACATATTTTCTCATGTCTATTTGCCAGTTTATTATATTTCTTCTCATGACCATTTTTCAGTTTATTAAATTTCTCTTCATGACTATTTGCCAGTTTATGATATTTCTTAGTTTATGATATTTCTTCTCATGACTATTAGCCAGTCTTCATGATGCCAGGAGATCTAAAATGTCATGTGTTATCCGCTTTTTAAACTGTTCCGTTTATTCTCCATAGATATCGTATTACATTTATTTACTTATTGCCACCACTCTTCTGTTGCACAGAGGCATTCAGGTGCTTTACATGTGTGTCCTATAGACATAGTGAACTTTTCTCGGATGTGTTCGTCAGTTTTCAAAATAGTTGTTAAATAGCTGGTGCAATTGTTATCTTGTCAGATCCTCTATTAGATTGCACGAGATCAGAATATGATCACTACCGCAGCCTGTTACTGGCGTTGATTTTCGATAATCTTTCGGCATTCATAAATGCTGCCATGTCGAATTTTACAATCCATTATTTTTTTTTTTTTTTTGTCTCCAGGACTTTTGCAAGTAGAGTCTCCTCTGATGATTCTGCAACCGCATGTTATGTTCCTTGCACCATTCTTCCAGTTTATCTCACCTTTATTTAATTCTCCCAGTTCAAACGGACTGGTCGTGTTTTCAATTTTTCCTTGACTAACTGTAGCATTTTATTTTACGTTAGGATCTCCAATGCCCTTTTATATTAATTGTCTTTTAGTCCTCCACTCTCCTCATTTTTGTAAGTACAATAATAATGTTGGCACGAGCCATAGACTGACCTTCTGCAATGGATGCAAAGCCAGTAAGATTATCAGCTCTTTCATTTGCCTCAACTCCGCCATGTCATAGGACGAAGAGGAAGTGACTCTACGAACAGTAAACTTCAGCAGCTATTCAATCCACTCTATGTATGCTGAACCCGTCTCAACCTTTCGGATCATTCTCATTGATCACACAGGACATATACGTGATACGATACCTAAGTTGAAAGGCTTTCCATTGAGTGTAACAACTATCACTTTGTCTTCTGAACCTGGGAGGTAGTCTTCAAAGTATGTGCTGTTTCTAGATCCAGTATGATCCCAACACCCCTTTCATCGTGTTTCCCCCCTGAACACAACATGGGCAATCCATCTGATGACAGCGATTTGGCTCCTTCCCATGTGACTTCCACATGACATGAATATTAATATTCATCCTTTCCTTTCCCATTGCGATATTTTTATCTGTTCTTTTTTTCTGTTTTTGTTATGATATCCCATGATCAAAATATTTTTTTAATGTATGATTGCAGATAGTCATTGATAACAGCTTGCTCACACCTGTCGCACACGGCAAGAGCCATCCGTGGCCCGAAGCGAGGTTTTCCCCTGAACCACATTTATGCCGATCTGTATAATCGTTGTGCATTTCTGTGCCATGGCGTCCTTTGCAGCTTTCACAGTGGGTTGCAATTACTTGCTATGAGAGCAATTCCCATACAGGGTGGGTTGTCCTACCCATTGTCTATAAAGGCATAATCTGCCATGCAAAGCTGAAGCGATGGCCATTTCTTAAAACGTTTCAGCTGCTCACCACTTTGATCCTAATCTGCGCTCCTGTACTTCACGTCTAGAAAGGTGGAGGGCATTGGGGGTAATCCACTCCTACCCGTAGGCTAGCTGCAAGAAGCAGGTGTCTTACCTCTCCTTTGATAGGGTATAAACCTTTTATACATTACACTGAAATAAAATATCATTGACAATGGTTTACAGATAATCAAAGCAAATCTGGGATGTAGATTTAGGCTCATAGTCTTATTAGTCTCGTAACGAAGCTTTTACCGATAATCGTTACGAATCGTTGTAGATGGCAAGGATACAGAAAGTCGCATATGTATTATCAGAACATTAATAGAAGGAGCTACAGAAGTAACAAACCAACGTTGCATGTAGGCAGACAACGTCAAAAGATCTACAGCAAGAATACTGTATGAATGCTGTGAAGACGCCGGACAAAGGGTTTTGGAGACTTGTTACAGTTACAGCCGACCTTCAGTACGGAGATGGAACTTGGTTATGATAGTGATGATGGTGATGGTATAAGGTATTGTGGCAAGCTAAATTACAAATTTGACAAATTAATCAAATGCTTCCCCCCCCCCCCACACACACACACACTAGTTAATCACAAACCAGTGTGTTGGTAAGCGAGCGGCGTACCATCCACTACTCTACCACCCACTACTCTACCACCCTTCTTAGTTTGTCCCCGTAAACTCTTTCTCCCCCAGACATTTGTTGCTTTAAAATTTTTTTGTTGTTTTTTTTTTTAATGTTGCATATTCCTTGCAGGACGTTGCAGTCAACACCAGCATTTTTCAGCTGATGTTGATGTACTTGGCAAGTTTTTACTAGTTTGCCATTGCTTTCTGAACGACCGGCTCCCATACCAACACGTTATAACGCAACGCGACAATGCTGCTTTTAAATAGCAGCTGTTTATATCGGATAGATCTCACGTGCTTAAGAGTTTGGTTGGCTGTTTGGTTAGCTCATCCTTTTGTTCGTTTGTTGATGAATTAAGACTCTTTCAGCCCGATAATTTGAAGTTGAGCCCTGAAACAGACTTGCATTTATCGGTGTTATGTTGGAGTAGGGACTTCTCTCGACCCACGGGAGCTGTCTTACAGGGATGTCCTTTCCCTTCTCCAAACTCAGAAACTAGCGGGCTATGCAACATCGGTACTTGATCTTCTTCGATATATGATTTGATTTGTCAACTTTCTACATGTTTGTGTTTTTGGCTGTGCTTGGCCATCTCGTGTCTTTCATTTGGTTGTAGACATTTGATATTATCCAGTTTGCACAGACTCGCTGGGATTTGGCCTAGATTGATCTTGTTTCCTTCACAGGGTTTCTTCTTCTTCTTCTTCTTCTTCTTCTTCTTCTTCTTCTTCTTCTTCTTCTTCTTCTTCTCCCCTTCTTCTGTCCATAAGTAGAAATGTGTCACACCCAGTCATGCGCCTCAAAGGTCAGTGTGCCCGACTTCGGCATACTATTGTATAAGGTTAGCTTCCTCTAGACAGATTCCATCCAAGGTCACGGATTCTATCTACTCGTGGGTAGTTTTCCTTTACTAACAGTTTTGCCAATGCAGGAGCCTTAAGACCTGATTTGTCCGATTTCCAACTGCCGTGGAATTTTTAACGTGCGCAACTCTGGCATTTAACAGATTCCAACTCAATACCCAGAGGGAATGAACTTAGGAATCGCGCAAGAAAATCACTAAAGTTGACAGAAGATGTCAAAGTATAACCGCGTCAAAATGAATAACATCTGCCAATTAGATAATTCTGTTACGTCTTGGTTTGCGTGCCTGTAAATATTTGCTTGAAACTAGTTTCATCATAGTCATAATTATGAGTATACAACACACGTATCATTTAAAAGTAATGTAAAAGACTCGTCCTCATCTCGTGGTGTAGTCGGTATATGATGCTTGCCCGATATCTGTATAAACCAATCGACACTCGATGGTTGATACGTTTGATCCACGCTGGCTGCCTTTACTTCCGGTAACATTTTATAGTACCATTTTCCTCTGAAATTATTTGGGAGGCTAGGTACATTTTTTTCAAACGCCCCACCTTGAGGAGGACATGACCACAGGGCTGGTAGCCAAGCATGCTATCCGTAGTGAGACCACGGTTCCCCAACTATGTGGTTGGGGATTAAGAAGTCAAACATGTAATGCGTTGATTTATTTATGTTGTTTCGGGATTTGAGGTTTGAAGATTGAGCACAACCTGCTAAGGCGACGCTGATCGAATTCCGTTACGAACCTTGGGCCTTACCCGCGTCAGATTGGAAGCACTAGACTCGAGTTTCGCTCTCGTTTGAGCCATAGTCAAGTGGTTGCACACCCACCCCACACGCCAGTGATCCGGAGTTCGATCCCGAGTCCAGTCAGGGATATGCACTACTGACGAGCTCAAAGAGAGCGAAACTCGAGTCTAGTGCTTCCAATCTGACACGGGCATTACGATCAGCGTTGCCTTAGTGAGTTGTGCTCAATCTAATATAATGCTTTGTTTGCAACAGAAATAGTGAAATACTAACAGGTGGGACGCATTTGGAAGCTTCATTACCGTTAACTGAATGTTTGTTCGTGAAGTGTCACGTTTCTCTTCACATCAAGATCGCAGGTAATGGAGAATTGGCACACAAGTAGAGAAAACAGTTGGTGTGGTGAGGAAATAAAAGAAACGACTTAACAGACATTTGTCGTTGCTGTGTAAAATTTTAGAGACGTAATACACATAAATATCATTTGCTAGGGGAACTTTGAGGTTATGGGAGTAGCATGAGAAGTACAGGTATTGGTTGGCACTCATAGTAAAGAAAGGAAAGAAGTTAAGATCAGAGGACACGCTTGATAAAAGAAGAAAAAAAAAGAAAGCAAAAGGTAGGGCTGGGTTTGATCCTGTCACCTCGAAGTGTTTTAGTTATTCTTTCATGCCAGTGTAATCATAGTCTGCGAAGGTAAACCAGCGGTAGAGATGTGGCTAACACGCTAGCTGTCGACCTGGTGGTCATGTCTTCAATGTGCCTACCTATCGAGGCAAGGGTTTTGTTGTCTAACTATTGCAGTGTCAAACAACAAAGTAGGTTTGGACCAAATATGGTACGCAATCAAGCGAACAAGTATTATAATATAATATAATGGAATATTTGACAAGGAAGAACAGAACAGTGTGCAGCGCAGAACAGCCACTCTCAGCTTCCTTGATGAAGAATACCCACAGGACCTCTGGATCCGAGTCTACACAGATGGGTCAGCACAAAATGCTGTTCGAAATGGAGGAGCGGGAGTGTACATAGAATACCCAAATAATACCAGGGACACAGCTAGAGTACCGACAGGAAAGTACTGCCATAACTACGATGCTGAAATTGAGGCAATCAAGATAGCAACAGAGAAATTACTAAATACCAGCAATGGTTCACAACCTGTGGTGCTATTGACAGATGCAGTATCAGTACTCGAGGCGCTCCTGTCTGGGAAATTGCCAGTACTAAGGACACTACTTTCTGAACTTAGCAGTCAGCATAAGGTCACCATACAGTGGATACCATCCCATTGTGGAGTACCCGGAAACGACAGAGCTGATCAATTGGCTAAGGAAGGAGACAAAGAAGAACAGCCTGAATGTGCCCGTTACATACCACCAAAAGAAAAGAATGATCAAATCAGTCAGAAAGCCACCAAAACCTGCTCAAGATGACTACCACGTTATGGATAGACCAGAACAAGTCATTATTCTGCGCCTCAGAACAGGGCACAATAGATTACGCAACCACATGTATACAAAATTCAAGATTGGTGTCTCAGCAATGTGCACATGTGGATTGGCGTCGCAGACAGCAGAGCACATACTCCAAGACTGCCCAAAATATAACATATCTAGGCAAACCTTCTGGCCTAGAGAGACGACAGTGGAAGATAAACTCTATGGACCGCTGTGTGAACTGAAAAAGACAATTCAATTCATACAAGAGACAGCATTGCAGTTATAGACATATTTCAAGCGAACGAAAGAAGAAGAAGAATGTACGTCTCCCGTTCATTGAGCATTGAAATTGCAGAAAATACCACGGAGAAAAAAGGGAAAAATCAAATAACACGCTGACCGTAGTATTACGATATATCGTCCCTTTGTTCAAATAGGGGGGGGGGGGGGGAGAGGGTGTCATATTTGGCCATATATTATCCTTCGGCATTGAACCAGTCACACTGTCCTGAACTCCCAGGTGGACTCAGGTTATAATGGGTACCAGAACATGTTCTGGGAAGTTGAGGTGGCCGGTATACAACTGACTGCATTGCCCATGGACTGCAGGTTGGTTTATACAAGTCAAAGACTAGCGCCGTATGCCCACTACAACTCAACGCGTGTAAAAGGGCCTTAGGTTTTTTTTTTTTTTTTAAACAACTTATTCTGCGCAGGCACCAGGTAATGAATGTGTAGCTACTTGGTAATTGTGTTAGTGGTTTTCCATGTTTCTGACCCACACAACAGAACCGATGTGACATTAGAGATAGATATCATCTTGGCGCTAGGTTTCATTATTTCACACATTTTCAAGTGCTGCAAAGATAGACAGATATAAACTTGGCTCTAGGTTTCATTTCTTGTGACTTCCACATATTTTTAGTGCTACGAAAGCTTCTCTTGCCTTTTGTATTTTTATTTGAATATCCCTATCTGTTTCCATCTAAGCCGAGGCTGTGGCTTAGGGGATAGTAAGACTCGCAGTTTCATTTCTTCACCGTACGGAGTCAAGTGGTCGAAATCAGCTCCTGACGATTTGAAAGCCGATTTGTATTGTTTTCGATGGTATGTGGCGTGGGTTATTCATAAACTACTGAACTAATAATATTGTATGATAAATCACAAACAGCAACCACATGCTGGGTTTGATTGCAACGACGTGTAAAGGATATGCAAATAACTCGATAAATAAACACATAGCATAATTGAGACAAGAACACACACCTTAAGCTCTGGTGTTCAAATGAGATGGAAAACCATGACCGCCCATGCTCCGCCATGACAAAGAAAGATGATATGGTTCCAATATCTTTCTCTACATTTCTTCCTAATCAGGTGTATGATTCGACTGCTTCCAGTGAGGTTTCACGAAATGAGGTTGACGTCGAGTGTCAATTGGTCTTTAACGTCAGATGCCTGGAACCATTTATCCCATATTTCTCAAGGCATGAAATAAGAGTACTTTACCTTTTTGTACGCACATGTGCAGACATTCATTCCCACATTCTTCCGTATATTTCCTTAGAAATGATCATATTGCACTGGTGGGGAAGAAAAGCAAGTTGTTTCCCCTTTGTGAATTTTGCATTGTTACAAACTGGACTCCTTTATTGCTTACTGCTGCGTGACGTTACATATGAGAATATTGTCGTAATCATTTTGTAATCAGATAATGCCCGTGATACCACAACCAATATTATCATGGTATGTGTCCTAGAGGAAAGGCAAATGGGATACTGGTTAATGATAACTCCCCAAACAATCGTGGGCGTGAGATATAGAAATTACTCACAGCTGGAGACTTGACTTGATTCAACAACAAAAATTCCAAATTCGGCCTCGTTCAACCTGCTTCTTCAGCCACAGTTGGAAGCAACGTGGTGGATATTTATAGACCCAGCTGTGTATGGGGCGACTAGGGAGGGTTGTCGCTGATTTCTTTACCATTTAACAAAGAAGGTCAGAATAAAAAAAAGGAGGAGGAGACGAAAGAGGCGGCTGAAGATGGTCATTGTGTTCTTATCAAGTTTGTGCAGGAGAGTTCTAAATTATCTGTTATTAAAACATATTCATCATCATCATCCAGTGCCGTCTCTACAGTGATGGATGGCAGTAAGAGTCTTTGAGTGGGAGAAGATCGGGGAGCAGGCAGAGTATCTATATGCACCAAAGATGAACCTTCAGAAACGAAACAAATCCTTTGGGAGATCACATAAATGTTGGCTGAGTTGGCTTCTTGGTCAAGAGACTAAAGGTGCTTGTTACTATCAAAATGACTCCCGTATAACCCTCTGTATGGTCTTCTGTAGGAAATCTATTTGTATATGCAATGGGATGAGACTAAAGGTGGGCCAATAGTAGAGACACCTATAGCCAATCCATGCTTTGAGCACAACAAATTTGTCAGAACTTCCAAATTAGGTGCAGAAGGAAGGAGTCCGTCCAGATGCAGCTTTTTTAAATAGTAGGGCGTCTCAACATCCTGAGGATAGCTGGCAAGTTTTCAATTATCACTTTATTTGATTTACAACACAGTATATTCAAACCTGGAAAGCAGTATGTGATTGCAGTATGTGCTTCCTCTACATGTTTGTTTGCTTGGCAAACTTTAAGTCTTATTTATATTTCACTTGTGTTTGTATAATTTCTTTCTTCTAAATTAACCATACGTGTTTACATGCATACTTACATGCTGTGTATATTCTCTTCTCCAGGCTGTGCAAGCACAGGAAAGCAAAAGGAGAAAGCGGCGGATTATGAAAATAGCCGTCTACTTTATGTTTGGAGTTATTGCACTTGGCGTCTTTGCTATCTGGCTCTTCCACAAGGATACAGTTGAGTCCCTTCGGTTTGGCTCTGCATTCATATTCACAGTCAAACTGCGATCCTTGGAAATAAAAAATGAGAATGGAGACAGCGTCTTGTATGGAGATATGGGCAGACAGCTTCTAGCTACATCCTATGATCATTGCTGGGATGATAAATATGAGAGCTTTGAGGATTCCTGCTTACACTGGCGTGATATGGCTCGCTTTAGAGTGACCAGAGATGATAACAGTACCTCCTCTTGCTACACTCTTGAATGGGAAGGTATTGAGAAAGATTTCCAGGCTGAAGATTGCTTTTACCTTCAGCGTTACAACTGGTATGGTTATCTAATGAATACCACTCCACCATGGCCGATCTCTGGGGTTTACTTGGATGGTTTTGATTACTATGCTGAGTATCCACAAGAACAGACAGAAAATTTAATTCCTGTGTGGTTCGGCTCACAGGGTGTGGCTATCTTCGTGAATTCAAGCTTCCCATTTACTATAGCGTGGAATGTTTCAGACAAACGTCAATTTTGCCTCACTTCCAAACTGGCAGCTCGATATAAACATGAGAATTTGACCTTGCTGCGTTACACAGTCTGCCAAGGGAGAAATTTGATGGATGTGTACAATGTTTCACGACAGCACAGAGAAGACATGGACACAGATTTTACTTTCAAGCAGAAACACAAACATCTACTTCTGCCTCAGCCAATCCATGCCTTGAGCACAAAAGAAGACTTGCCAGAACTTCTGAATCAGATGCAAAGGAATGAGTCGAGCTGCAGCTATATTCAGCTCTATGATGAATGGGAAGGGGAATATGGTAATCTCAATGTAGAATCCACCATGGTGGACAATATACAGACACTGCTGACTGAGGCAAGCCACCATAACTGTTATCCAATTCTACCAATTTCAACTTTCTTCAGCTACAAATCTCAACATTTCAGGGAAGGTGTAAACAACAGTTATTTTGTCAGGGACAGGCAGTACCTGGTTACCAGAATGGTGAAGTGGCGAGGTCAGGAAGGGGCAGTGCTGGATGTGACAAATCCTGATGCTGAAAGATGGTTCTTAGACCTCATCAGAGGCCTGATAAAGCAGCTGAATATCAAGGCACTGAAATTGTTGACCCTCAGTGTTCCTCCCGATTCCAAGTACTTTGATCGCAACATGACTCACTTGGATTACACAAGAATATTTTACAGAGATATGGCATCACTCAACATGTCACTGGTATTAGAGCTTGCCACAGGGTTTATTCCTCTGCCTGTATACACTCCAATCCGTATGATGTTCTACGGAGAGCCTGGATCTTCTTGCCTAAACACCTCCATACCATACTCCTTGATCATGGGTATGAGCGGGTTCCCACTCCTCATTGCTGATGCAGACAGAATGGCTGTAAATAGCACCACTGAAGAGATGTTCATTCGTTGGCTGCAGATGGCTATTTTCTTCCCAGTCCTAGAGATTCCCAGTATTCATCTGCTGAAGAAGAAGAAAATGCAAGACAGCCTTCGTGGAGCACTAAATCTCCGAAGCCGTGAACTTTTACCTCATCTGACTAATGTATGGGAACAAGAACCAGAACTTCCCATTATCCGTCCACTCTGGTGGATTGCTCCAAATGATCCCAAGGCTCAGGTCATTAATGATCAGTTCATGGTGGGAAACGACTTGCTGGTAGCACCAGTACTGTGTGAGAAGACTGGCTTAAGACATGTTTACCTTCCTGAGGGCATATGGAAGGGCCATGGCATGGATGCAGTACATGGACCTGATACAATAGAGGTCAACACAAGGGACTTTAATGTCATCCCCTACTTTTGGAGGGAAAAGAAAACCCACGAGTGACTCTCAACCATGAGCCATAACTGAGCAGCATGTAATCAAAAATACAATTTGTCTGATATATTTTTGCATCCATTTATTTGTGGATTACTTTATCAATTAAGTAGAAACAAGGTGTATTGTTTGTATTAGATTCAAAATTCTAAATGGCTTCAATATTATAAATACATGGGAGCATCTGAGGGATTGCATAGTTGTCATGTTAATGGCATCTCTAGTTCCAGAACAGAAGGATTTTTAAAAGTGGTATAGACTATACAGTTAGTTACATGTCCACTACAGCACACTGCAATCAACCCTAACATTTATTGTAAGGTAACAGAAAATCCTCATCTTATCTTGTATGCTATCTGATAGTTCAGTCCTTTCTATTTGATTGACATTCATAAGTTTACCAAATACAAGACAGTATGGATCAGATTAATATTGCTGATATTCATAGATTTGCCAAACTAAAGCAGGATGAATCAGATTTCAGTTTGTTGAAATTCATACATTTATCATTAACAGCAGGGTGAATCTCATTTCATTGTGTTGATATTCATAAATTTTAAATGTGTGAACATTCATAAGTCTACTACACAAGGAATTGATAAATCATATCTCAGTCTGTTGACATACACAATATTATCATTTCGGAAAGAGCGAAGTGAATATGATTGTATTTTGTTGATATTCATAAGTTTACCAAACACTAGACACAGTGGATTAGATAAAATGTTGATATTCATAAGTTTACCAAACACTAGACACAGTGGATCAGATATAATTTTGTTGATAATAATAAGTTTACCAAACACTTGACACAGTGGATTAGATATAATGTTGATATTCATTAGTTTACCAAACACTAGACACAAAGGATTAGATAAAATGTTGATATTCATTAGTTTACCAAACACTAGACACAGTGGATTAGATAAAATGTTGATATTCATTAGTTTACCAAACACTAGACACAGTGGATTAGATATAATGTTGATATTCATTAGTTTACCAAACACTAGACACAATGGATTAGATATAATGTTGTTGATATTCATAAGTTTACCAAACATTGGACAGGGTGAATCAGTTTTAATTGATTATGTGCCATGGGATGATTGATCATCTTAAGTGACTTCACGTATCTGCCGTGGGCTTATATATCACTGAAATGTTGTCATTGCATTATAATACAACATGGCTGACACCATATTAACAACCTTTAAATCATAACTTTAACACACCCCTTTTTCCCATTATCCACCATCCATGTTTGTTTTGTCCAACGCTAGTGTTTTGTTTGGCACAGAATCTGTTAAACATGTGAACATTCACAAGTTTACCAAGCAAGGAATCGATAAATCAGATCTCAGTCTGTTGAAACTCACAATATTAAAAGCAGGATGAATCTTGATTTCATATTGTTGATATTTATATGCTTAGTAACACTAGACAGGATCAGTCAGATTTAAAATTGTCAATATTCATACATTTAAATTATATTTTCCCATTGTTAATTTTAATACAAAGACACAAACAATATATTGCATAATTTATTTCCTTAGCATATTTCACTTGCATACTATAGAAACATTCAACATACATTAAAGCAGTGTAATATAGTCTCCTTAAAACTACTGTAGTAACACTAGCAATGAAACATATGACAGTCTCTGATGTGTATGTCAGCTAAATGGATTCATAATGGTCCATTAATATATGCTGAATTATTATTTTTCTGTATTATTCACCTGACAATACAGCGAAATATGTTAGGCAATAACTTGTGCAATACATTATTTGTGTTTTCATTATTCATAAATTTACCAAACCAAACTGGATAGGAGGCTTCATATTTCAGTTTTTCACGTACATGTGTTCACTCTAACACTAGACATGATTTCAGGTTCATTTATTATATAAAAAGTGTTCATGAAGATTATTATGGTCACCCCTTTGAGAATCAGGTTTATATAATTCGTTTGTAAGTTTTTTTGTGTACCATATATGTATTTCTTTCTTGCTTATTAATTGCGGTTGTCATTTCTAGGGTTGCTGTTTTAAACCGTTAATATACTGTTGGATGTTATATTCGTCAGCATCTGGTAAAGAAGACTGAACAATTATAAGTCTGCCCAGATTACAGTGATATCAGTTGTATAAACATTGCCTGCTTGTTATGCTTTAAATAAGAGGATTTAAAATGTGCAAACTCAACTGTTTCCCTCCCAGGTAGTTATTTTATTAAATCATGCTGTCCTTGTTATTAATTTTTTATAAATTAACTTGTGCTCCTATGTTGATCCCAGCCTAAAATGAGTATCAGGAAATGTCTTGGGAAGTAAAGGCAGTTAGTGTGATACTGACCACATCACCCACTGAGTACCTATACAAATAAGGATCTATCATCGCCTGTACAATGCTCCTTAAAGTGTGTAATCGGGTCCTTTACCTGTTTGTTTTACTGCTGTTCCATAATTGTTTCTAACCACCTCCTGTCCCAGCTGTTTTCTAAGTGAATGGCTGCAACAAAGATTACAACATCCACAGACCTGATTCAGTTCATAGTGTGGATTTTCGATTATTACAGACACACACAAAACTGTCATTTACTGCCAATATAGTCCCTTGCGGTGTATGGCCGGGGGGAGGCGGGTGTTCCTGAGCCTGAGGAATTAAGGTTGCCTAGCTAGTGTAGTCGCCGCGAACTGTGCAGACTAGAGTTTTCTTTTCAACTCACGCCAAGCTCTTTGTAAACTTGTTCATTTGTTGAACTTTGCAGCTGATGTTTTCTATATGCCAACTCTCCTTAGTTGCCTCTTATGACCTGCATGGTAGGCTACACTGTTACTGTTGTTTCCCTTATGGACCCCAGTATTATGGGTGATCCTGACTTTTATTAACTTAAAACAGCATCTGCTCGGGTAAGAAAATGGTAAAAGAAGTGAGATGTGTGTAATTACCAATGAACTCATGGTATATTTATTATTGTCTCGCGTAGAAATAGTTACTAACTCTAGAATAATTATATTCTGTTTTCTGTAAATTAGAATTTCATATACATTAACGATTATGTTATTGATCATATCAGTTGTTCACAATTCAGCATTTGATTGTTCTACAAATATTGGAATGACAATCTTCTGTATCTGTGTATATATTATGTGATAGCGAATCAATTATCTACATTCTATGTTTATGCAAGGTACATTGCCTGTTACTCTGGTTTCCTTACATTTTTTTTTTTCTTATCAATAATCTGTTTTTACCAATATCAGGCCTGGTCTCTGACCAAGGCACAAGAGAGAAAGATCACAACATGCGAGATGAGAAAAACGATCAATGTAACCAGAAGAGACAGACTAAGAAATGATTTTTTTCCCCGCATTTCCATCCTGTTTCAGGATAAATGCGGTCAACACCAGCATCTTTCAGCTGTATGTTGATTCCTAGGCTAGATTACGCTCATCAGCACGCCAGGACTTTCTGAGCGACCGGCTCCATACTCTCATAAGTCACTGACGCGACTCGAACCACTTCTAATTCTCATGCGCTCACGTCAACCACGAGAGTATTCGGGATTAACGGAGAAAGCTGCTAACTCCTCGGCCAGGGAGCCGGTTAGACTAAGAAATGATGCCAAAGAGAAATGGTAGAAACAACACTATGCATTGGTTACATAGGTACACATAAAATAAGATAATTAGGCTCTGGGAATTAAGCCAGCAATGCTACCTCAGTGTGCCTGCAACTGTAGATGAGCAGGTTACAGAGCACAAAGGAAGCCCAAGGAAAAGATTTATTGGTGACATGAACAACACCTTACAACAGCAGGTTCAGATTAGCCTGCACAGCACACCTGGCACTGGGGCATAACTACAGCTCTCCACAACCCTCACAGCTAAGTCTGAACCAGCACAGAGAACACAACAGTTCTACTGGTTCATCTTCTACTGGTTCAACGGTGAATAAACAAGGCAAGACAATGAGCTGATGTTTTTGGCAGGCGTGTATGCCACACCATCAGTTTTGGTTAGTGTCATCATATCATTTATCTTAAAAACCAACTTTCAAGTGATAGGCATTGGGCATTTGTTTATGTTAATGTACCGTTTGTTGATATGTGTACATAGCGTTTGATGAATCACATATTTCTCTAGACAGTGCTGTTTTGTTGATATATGTAAATAATGTTTGGTGAATGACATATTTCTCTAAACAGTGCTCAGGGATGTGGTTCAGTCTATACCTAACTCACGAGACTTGCCAGGATTCCTTTGTGATAGATCCACAATGAAGATAATTGGTGCCTGCTTGGCACCAGATGAGACCTGTCTACTTATATGTGTGTGGGTATATGTTTGCACATGCTTTCTTCAATTCCTCGGATTTGGAAGAAAATGAAAGATGGTTATCACTGACAGCTGTTTGCTTACAGATGCAAAGACGCAAGGCAGAAATTGTCTAATGGTGTGATCTTAACTTGCCTACACCTTCTTCTTTGAAGACTACAACCTGGTTATCTTCATTATATTTTGGGACATAAATGTTCACGCTAAAGCTGCAAAAATTGTGAAAATACCGCTCGTTCATTTATTCCTAGTTATTGTTATACTGCTTTAAAATGTTGACATTACTTTATGGTTTTGTTTTATATCACCCCTCCCTCCCTCTCTCCCTCTCTCTCTCTCTCTCTCTCTCTCTCTCTCTCTCTCTCTCTCTCTCTCTCTCTCTCTCTCTCTCTCTCTCTCTCTCACTCTCTCTCTCTCTCTCTCTCTCATACCACACACACACACATATGCATACTCTATTTGAAATCAACATCAATGAGAAAACAGTGAAGATGTTTCGTGCCATGCTAATAAGCTTGGGCGATTATGGTTTGCCATCTCACTTAATCACAACCGCACCATGGCATTCTTGTCTTTTTTATGCCATTTTCTGGTCAAGATAACTAGGTATCTTTGTATTCCTTTTGTTTTGTTTTTCCCATCAAGTTTCTCAGTTGTTGCTATGGTTTCAACTTTATTTCTACTCATAACTTGCCAAGAAAATTGCAAGTGGGCGCATGTGTGCACATGCGCACACATATTGATGAATCTCTAAAAGCCATTATTGTAATCACTTGTTTCTTTTCCTAGCTGCCTATCCAGCTTGTTAGATGGATAATCTGAGATAGTTCTTTTATTATAGATGTGTGTGTGCATGTAACACACATTTTTGACAGCTGCGATGTGTGTGTGTGCGTGTGTGCGCATGTGTGCATGTGCACACATATTGATGAATCTCTAAGAGCCATTATTGTAATCACTTGTTTCTTTTCCTTGCTGCCTATCCAGCTTGTCAGATGGATTGCTGTTTTATAGACACCTGCAGTAAAATTACTATATTAACTTCCTGAAATCCCTGTGATTTTGTTAATGTGTAATAAGAGTTGTGCATAGAATTAATTTGATTTTAAAATCTATTTATATTTAACAAATATCTGTAGTCTGTTATGGTGAGAAAGAGAGTTCTTTGGAGTTATACAGTTCGAAACCTGACATACAAAAGGGAGTCATGGACAATCTGTTAACTGGTTTCTTATTTCAGAAATAGACAACTTACGTTCTTTATACACATCATCAGAAGGGATTAATAGGAATATGTCTTGTCAGTGGGAAAAGTGGAGTATAAGAGTGACAGGAGAAGACATAGGGAGAAGATGACAGACAGTTTGACATTGTGGCATCTATATCAGAAATGAGACATGAGACTGGACAAACATGACAACTAATGCCATAATTCATAGAACTGTATTAAGGTGACTTAACAAAAGATTACATCCTGTCAAACCCTTTATTTGTTTATGCATGTCCTTCCTGCAATTGTAACATTCATATCATGCTTCCCAATTCCTAAATAAGGGATATTATTTCTGTTAATTGTACTTATCTTGTAAAATTAACTTATTTATATGATTACTATTTGTGTATATATATATATAATGGTTTCAGTGACTTGTGTTGTACTATTTCATCTTATGTTTCAGATTATCTTTATGTACTCCTAGTTATTTTTGCCATTATATATCGCTTAATCCTGCTTTGCAATTCTCTAGGACTGTCCTTAACATATTGCCCATTATTTTAAGTGGTTTGCATTTGTTTAGATATCTGATAGTGAAGTACTTTTTTGTTCATATTTTTTCATTATATTAAATTATTATTGTGGGTGAGATGGGCAGAAAGAAAACACCATCAGACAAATGAAAAAATTCTTACTGCCACAGCTGCAAATAGACAACTATGAAAGGAAACAAACAAAATGGGAAGTTTAGATATGTCACAGAAGGAAGTCTACTTTTGAGAATACCAGAAGGAAAAGTTCAGCAAGTACAAAATAAGACTAAATTAAAAACACAAACTATATTATACTTGCATGCAATAATATTTGAGATCAGACCTTTGCTGAGGTGAAGACAATTTTTGACAACAAGTCAGTGGAGTGACATGATTAGACCTACACTGAGGTGAAGACAATTGCTGAGAGGAGGGTAGTGGAGTGACATGATCAGACCTACACTGAAGTGAAGACAATTGCTGAGAACATGGTAGTGGAGTGACATGATCAGATCTATATTGAGGTGAAGACAGTTGTTGAGAACAGACAGTGGAGTGACATGATCAGACCTACACTGAGGTGAAGACAATTGCTGAGAACATGGTAGTGGAGAGACATAATCAGACCTACACTTAGGTGAAGACAATTGCTGAGAACATGGTAGCGGAGTGACATGATCAGATCTATACTGAGGTGAAGACAATTGCTGAGAACAGACAGTGGAGTGACATGATGAGACAACACCAACACCTGTTTTCAGGCTGACTAGATTAATGCTGATGGTTATTATGCTGCTGACATTCAGCACAGATGTGTCCATAGTAAAAATAAACTATTCCTGTATGTAACCTCAAACATGTAAGGAATGTTTACTTCATTGGTAACTAGAGATATACTTCATATGCTATCCAGCATATTGTTGTTTCAAGCTTTCATTGTATGTTTCTGTCATATGTGATATCTTTTTTTTTTAAATTATTACTAGTTTGATGAATTACTAGCATTGAGAGCCTACGGCAAAACACCAGAAAACAAATTAAAGTAAAATGTTTGAGAACATGCATCTTTCCTATGGCAGTATACAAATGTGAGTCCTGGACCATTTTGTAATTACTAAAGATAAAAAGTGGGACGACTTTTGAGCATAAATGTTACAGAAAACTAGCAATACTATGTACCAAGAAGAAGTAGAAGAATGACATTCTCCAAGATCTGAACACTGAAGAAACCTGGCTCATGAACAGTGCCATGTGAATAAAGTGTACTCAGCCAGGTATTTTCCTGTCAATTTTCCATCTATATAGTTAGTTAGTCGAGGTTCCAACTTCACGGCAACAGGTTGTCCCCATTATGCTCCGTTCCTGTGCCAGTGAATATCACACAAAATGCTCCGCACTGTCCAATGTGATAAGTGGAACAGACGGGAGTCTCTGCAATCCAACAGCCCGTACAGGTACACTGTGCATAATTCCGCCGCCAGAATGCCAACTATCTATATGTTGATCACCCATGAATAATTTATAATGTGTACTCAGCCAGGTATTTTCCTGTCACTTTTCCATTTATATGTTGTCCACCCATGAATAATGTTGACTTCCCTCTTGATGGCTTGTCCTCCACTCTTTTCTCACATACAGCTGTCAACAAGAAGGTATGTCACTTTATGTCTCGAAACACTTCCATTAGCTGACTAAAATTGTTCAGTAATGTTTTATTTAGTTTCAATTTATGTGACGCTTCTGTACTTGTTTTCTTCTCATGTCGTGACATTTCTTCTATTTGTGAACGTATCCACATTTCTAATCTTTTTAGTTTGCCTTTACACTGTTATACTACTCTCCCACATGGTTCTCTTTGAATTAACCATATTGTCAACACTCCAACACCAACTGTAAATCTGGGTTCAGAGACAGTGGAAAGAACGCAGGCAATGAACTACCTGGCGATATGTTTTGATCAAAGTCTCGCTTATCATGAGCACATAGACCAGGTGATAACAAAGGTCAAGTGAGGTTTGGCTGCGATGTGTGAGGTGGCGATGGCAAACTGTGAGCAGCGCCATTTATGTCTCCTTTATGAGGGTCTTGTCCTTTCTGTTTTGGAGTATGCAATGGTGATCCTGACTATCAGCCGTAAGCAATTGGAAAGGATACAGAACGAAGCTATGCATATTATTCTTGGATGTACAAGAGATACAGCATGCAGGGCGATGCACTACCTTCTTGATTTTCCCACCATTGGGGACAGAATACAAATTTGCAGAGCAGATGCCTACCTCAGAGTCAACGCAAACACACAACATCCACTGCGCAGTGAAATTAAGAAGGTAAAGGGCAGCAGGTTAAAAAGAGGAAAGTCGTGGATGGGTTAAGCCGAAGACATTCTTCAACATGTGTGTTCACTTGAGGACTTAGAACCTGGAAAGGAGTGGGTACGAATGCCAACAGATTTCTGTACGCCTTTTTCAGTATGCATCCAACTAGACAGAAAATGCAGTCAAGAAAATCTGGCTGCTGTGGAGGCGGAAGTACAGGCTTTGATCTTCAAGAATTCTTTGGAGGGTGATTCTGTCATTAACACAGATGGGTTGGTCGTTCAGTGAGTGAGAAGTTCATGGGCTTTTACGGCTCAGGCCGGAGGGTGAATTGAGAAGGAAGATTTTGGTGCTTTTGCAGTGACCACAAGTAGTCTGACTATGGAAGTCATGGCAGTAAGTAAAGCAATAATATAGCTCGAGATACAGACATTCACTAGGGCATGTTTCCTTAGTGACTCATTGAGCATGCTCACGAAGATAAAGATGGGGTGGATCCAAAGAGTGGCTGCTGTCTTTGGAGCGGTCTCGACTGGCAAAGATTAGTTTCATTTTCGTGCCAGGGCATGCGGGCGTACGAGGAAATGAGCAGGCTAACAAGCTTGCAGGTAAGGCTACTGTGGAAGGCGGACGAGCCATGGACCAGGCTGATATTCTGAATGTTCTACGAGAAGTAAGACTTTTGCGAGAACCAAGTGATGACTATGAATCTACAACCATAGTCAGACTGCGAGAACAGCAAATTAAAAGAGGTGTGGCCAAACAAGAACACTACGCGGGAAGCCAAAAAAGATTAATAAACCAACACAGAACTGGTGTTGTCAGTTGCTACACGCTGTGGGATTTACTGAGGAGGGGATCCGAGCACTTATGGACCGAATGGTTCGATGTATAATGAGGATGATCTGTCGACTAACTAACTGTCTACCACATAATCACTATAATATTGTAACTTTGTCTTTTTTTAAATGTAATTTTGTTTTGGAAATAATAGAACAGGATATGACGTACACATAATTGAATTAGGTAATGTTTTGTAGTGCTGAGATAATTCAACACAGAAACTTGGTAGGAACAGCCTAATGAAGTTAGTATTGAACAATCTCAAGGGTGCTCTTGTTGTTGTTATTGATCCAGTTGCATTTGGCTGGTGCCCTTTGGCCTGCTGCCATGTATTGATATCTGTGTTCATAATGTGTTGCTTTGTTACAAATAAAGTATTACATTGATTAGACCTTGATAGAAGGGGAAGGTGCCCAAATATAATAAATAACTGGGCAGCAGAAAGGTCATAATTAAGTTGTTGTTGCATTTGCTTGCCTTGAACACAAGCATAGTCCACACTATAATTCTAGTGCTCTGGGCTGATTTTTTGCATGTGGATTAGATTTTCCAATTACCAGTGTCACTCACCATCAAGCGAACTCACTCAAACTTCTGAGGTACTTGTAATTTACGTCCCCTAGTCAAGTACGAAAAGTCAATATTTTTGTCCACCTGACCGGTGTAGTGGTTGAAACTGCTACCTCAGCATCAACACGCCAGACTTTTAAGAACAAGCTTTTTATCCATTCAACCACGCTGAACTCCTGATAATGAAGTTTTATGGAGGGACACTTGCGCTGAAGTATATTCCACGAGTCACGGAAACATAACAGGGAAGCACAAATTGTTAATGCCATAAGAGACTTGCTGTCAGACAACTAAGGGTGGTTTACAGGAGGCTGACTATCACATCACATTGTAAGTAAAGTAAAAGACACCTATGAGTATCACATCACATAGTAAGTAAAGAAAAAGACACCTATGACTATCACATTGCATAGTAAGTAAAGTCAAAGACACCTATGATTATCACATCATATAGTAAGTAAAATAAAAGACACCAATGACTATCACATTGCATAGTAAGTAAAGTAAAAGACACTTATGACTATCAAATCTTATAGTAAGTAAAGTAAAAGGCACCTATAACTATCACATCACATAGTAAGTAAAGTAAAAGACACCTAGGACTATCACATCACATAGTAAAGTAAAAGACACCTATGACTATCACATCACATTGTAAGTAATGTAAAAGACACTTATGACTATCACATCACATTGTAAGGTAAATAGGTATGAGGGCCTAATTTTAATAGACCAATTGGCACTCCAGGAGTAATGTGGTCAATAACTTGCCGATCACCTTAATTTCCCAAGACATTTCCTGTGTCCCATTTTAGGCTGAGTCGACTGGAAGCCCTGTAAATTTTCAAAATTATCTCAGTGCAAGTTCACAGGCATGTGTCTAATCTCTACGCTATTGCGGCTCTCAACATCACATACCAAACCATAATTATAACATCCAACCAGTCATGAAGTTTTCAGAAAGGAAAAAGAAATCTATATATCATACTGCAAAAATTAAAGGACACTTCCCATTGAAGAATGATCATGCAATATAGGCCAAAATAAAGGCTTTTGAAATGTGGGTCTTCTGGAAACTGGGACCAATTTCTTGGTTGGAAAAGAACAAGACACAAGGAAGGTCTAGAAAAACTCTGCATAAGAAGCGTGCTACTGAAGGGAAGAAACATGAGAAAGACAAGGTGCTTTGGTCACATGAAATGATGTAACAGTCTGCCAATAAAAGGAATGAGGAGGTGGGGATGTTTGCTAAAGTTAATTCAATATAAAAATAGACCAGCAACATCAAAACATGGTTAGGAATCAGCCTAGCAGAGTGTACCATGAAAACTCAGGTGATACTGCAGGAGATCTATCAATGCCAGACTTAACTGTGGGAATGTAACTGGATGATGATGATGATGATTATAATAAACTAAAATACATGTGAAGAAGAGAGTTATTGATGGCGATGGTAATATGGCTAAAACATGGATGGAACAACATGAAATAGCAAACTGCAGATAGACTGGGCATGAGATGCTAGAGGGCCTGTACTCCAGTGAGTGCTCGGCTCTCTGTTTTTGTGTTCATTGGATGACACTTCAATATTCTAGCTAAATATTTTTGTTTTGAACTTGTTTGTTTACCGAATCTGTGGCGAAGAGTTCACGGACACAATTCATTATCCTGCATATCACGTTCGAAACACAGTTGCAGGCAGTTTGGCAGCAGACTGTCTCCCATTGATATTTTCATGCAATGGGATGAGGGCCGGTTGTTCAGAAAGCAATAGCAAGCTACTGAACATAACCTTGTCAAGAAATCAATAAACAGCTAAAAAATTATGGGGTTGACTGCAACATCCTGTAACTTTTTAACTTTGTTTGTTTGATTGATTTTTCTAGTTTGTTGATGAAGACTTTGGTCAAACCACTTGCCTGTATCTATCTGTGTGTATGTTTTCCTTTCATCCAGCTTCCTAGCCATAGTTAGTGTTTATTCATATTCCAGTAAAGGGTAGGACTGAACAAGGACAATTTGAACTGTAAAGTGGATGATGTGTATGTGATTTAGGGTGTGTTACATTATACAATGAAAATAGTAACCATGACTGTCATTTGCAACATGGTTTTTACTGTTGGACATGTAGGTACTGGTTGAAATATTGCTTAATGCTGTTGCTTTGACCATCTGTGCATACAACTGTATTTGTAGCCTTCAGAAATGGATTTGTTGTCTGTGATTAATCTTGTCTGAATGCTTTCCTAATTGATTCATCATTTGCAGATTATTCTAATATTCAGGAATCCACAAATATTCTCATATCATCTTCTTTATTTTGTGTTTATCATGAAAAGGACATTTATGGCATCATGTCCGTTTGCAGCAAAGTGCTATTTGCATCTTATGGCCAATTTATTTGTCTTCAGACACGTTCATTTTCAGTGATGATGTGTTGTTTGAGGTCATTGCTGGGTTAATTCTGCTCTCTTTCGATTAGATAGGCAGCTATTTTTTGTCTCACTATGTGATTTCCTTATCTTGTTCACTTTCTCTCCCCTATATTGCACATTTTTAGCTTGCTTAATCCCCTGTTTTCCACAAAGGGATGTAACTCCCCTCCTTAGCCTGTTTGTCCCCTGAGAGTGTGTTCTAAAATGGCACATATCCTCCAGAATAACATTAATTAAGAATGATAACTCTGCAACGTTATACATCTTTTTCTGGAATGACCCGTCATGTTATCAATCAATATCGCACTTTTTTTTAATAAATGAAATGTTTCTTTATTTCCCCGTTCAGAGCAGTGGTTCTGAAATGTGTGCCATTTCAAACCAATGCAGCAATATGTGCAGGCTAATGTGGCAGAAGTTCATTGAAAGATAATCTAGGATTCAGAGATTTATGTCTCATGTTCTTACAGCAATTAGCACCACTGCAGGGATTTTTATTTTCATAGACACTTTGTTTCTAGGTCACCTCAGTCTAAAATATGTTCCAAGAGATTCGCTGGAAAGTAAAAGGCTTCCAGTATGGCCTTACCAGGAATAAAAACCAAAGTCCCACAGTGTGTGAGCCTGGTATCCTAATTTCTCAATTTTAAAATAATTATGCACCAACAGTTATAAAAAATCACTTTTTAAGCATATTTTGTTACATGCTGTACAATATAGTGCAATTGGGAGGGTAGTTAGAGTATTGCTTTGCTGATCCAGCAGCTTCTGCAGCTTGTCTTGTTCCAGACGTATCAGTGTTGCCTTTCCTCTGGAGTAAACTATGCAGGCAGAGAGAGGGATCATGCTGCATGGGCAACATGCCTTTAAATTTATCCCGGGCTTTGTGTTATGGAGAGGTATAACTCTATTTTCAAAACTATCGCCTGTTAAGATGGCAAGGTGCCAGTCAGTACAATATAGTGGAGCGCCATGGCCAGTGCAGTGTTACCTTGCATGCCTGATCATATCCCCACTGAGGAAGGCGATTGATTTTAAACTGACCTGGCCTTCCAGATCGACCTAGTATGGCCTGTATGATATTGACCAAATCATCCAAAGAAAGCCGATTGGTTTATACAAATATTGGGCTAGCACCTATATCCCATACTCCTGAAGTTATGGAAACCGGTCATTTACTTTACTTGTACTTAACATAGTCCAGGTATGCATATAAGTCCATGACGTTTCCTGGGTTTGTTCGGGAATTAAAGTAATTTTACACCAAATAGTTATCATAGTAATTATAACATTAAAACAAAGAGATGTAAAATCTTGTGTATATTTTATGAAGGAGTCATTTGTTAAAATAAGTTCATTGCTGCACATTTGACATCTCAAGAGTGTTCAGTAGTTGTGTTTTTGTTATGGATAATTCATTTATGGGAGTTCATTTAAGATAATTTTGTCCATAATAATTGCACATAAAAATAATGTCAATATTACTGACCTATTAAAAAAAGATTTACTTTTATTTACATATTAAAATCATTATTTGCTGGAGAATTGATAGGCACTATGTACATATGGGAACATAGAGAAAATTATTTCCTAACAAACGTAAACAGATTCAAGATGTGGAAGATAATATAAACATGACAGCAACATAGGCAGGACACCTGGCTTATGATAGAGAGGCTTGATAGAACATTTTGAATGACTTGTGGGGTCAAAGTGCTACATGGAACAAACCACTGGGTTATGATGAATAACAAATATAGAGGTCCTTGAGAGGGTGAGATAAAAAATAGCTGTGATGGAAGAAATTATCAAGAGACAAATAAAAAATTGTAGCCATATTAACTCTTATAGTCATAGACAGCAATTTCTTTAAAGCTTCCTATTCTAGTCATTAGTCATTAGTCGTGGTTCCAACATCACAGCAAAGGGTCGTCCCCATTATGCTCCATTCCCGTGCCAGTGAATATCACATAAAATGTTCCTCACTGCCCCATGTGAAAAGTCGAAAAGACAGTTCTACTCTAAAGCAACCACTGACTTGGTTGGAAGGAGTTAAATAGCAGCACCGTGAGGCAGAGGAGTTGTGTGGCATAGTGATTAACGTGCTTGCCTACCAAGACAGTAATCTGGGTTCTGTCTCCAGGAAAAGAAGGATTATTGTTTCCAACCAGTACGGCTTTGGGATTGACCCAGCCTCATAGAAATGGGTTCCAGACAATTTTCTGAGGCCAGCAGAGAGGTAAAGAACTGGCCACCACACCTCATATATTGTTGCTTAGAATATTTAAAGGACTAACTCTTTACACTCAAGCAGCAATATCTGGTATAAGACATCAGAAACTAAAGTGATAATTCAAAGAGAATGTGTTAACTTAACAATTGTTTGTGACAAAATAAAGCAAGAAAAATATACTTTCTTTGGATTAAACAATGAGCACCTGGTGCATATCATGGAACAGAAAGAATTGAAAGACACGACACTCTGACAAAAGGCAGACAAGCAAGAAGTAAGCATCAATGAAAGTGGGAAGATAATATAAGAAATGAATACACAGCAGTTTTTTTAGAGTGTACAGCCAGTGCAAGAGGCAGAATATTTTGAAGATTCAGTGCAGCCATCCATTTGTGTGTGTGTGTGTAATGGAACATGATTGATTGCTTTGCTAATAATATCCCACAATATTTCAGGTCCAATATAGACAATGTCAAATAAACTTTCAGAGAACACCTCCTGATAGGAAACAGCAGTCTACAGTAATAACATTTATAAGCATGCTTTTTTTTTTAGCTGTAGAATAATTACAGCATCTTTCTTCTGAAATTTGGGGTAATGGTTAGACTGTTACGTTGACAATGGCGTGAACCCAGTTGGACAATTGTTCGATGTCAGCTCTCATCATTTGCTGCAGGACAGAAAGATATTCCTTCATGCACTCTGGCTTGTAAAAATGTGATGGTCTGAACACTTCGCCTGTAGCAAATTCCTGCTGTGGAAATTGTTATATGTGTGTTCCAAAATGGAAATGAAAGCAAATGTAGTCATCAGTAGATACCTCTTTAACAACTAAAGTAGAGAAATGAAAGCAAATGTCGTCATCAGTAGATACCTCTTTAACAACTAAAGTAGAGGACCCTCTTCCCTGCTTTGAGACATATTGGGTACATGGTGCTAGTGCCATATTTTATAAACCAGTTGACACTCAATGGGTGATGTGGTCAGTATGGCAATGGTAGCCTTCACTTCCCAGAATATTTACTGGTAGCAGTTTTAGCCTGGGTTTCCCTTTCAACCCGGGTCAATGAAACAAATCCCTAGCTTCATGGAGATTTAAACATGTAACCGCTGGGTCAGCAGGCAAGCATTCTAGCTGCTGCGTTAGTGCAGCTCTGATACATCTCTATTAGTTTCTTAAATTTAAATGGCTGGAAAGAGTCTTTGATATTGAATTTTAAGTATGTAAAAAGGATACTGTGGCTTAGGGACAGAGAACATGCTTCACAATTCCCCAACATGCTGTGTTGATGTCCTGAAATAGCTGCAGATGATCTGGAAGCAAATCGTCTTGCATTGATTTTAATGGTATAAGTGTTGGACGTTTAAAAAAGCAATGGCAAATTACTGAAAAATTACTGAACAAAAATTGCCTAGGAAATTACAAACACCCAAAAATGGAAGGGTTGACTGTGATTAGTCATGCAAGTAACATTCTACTAAACATCAAAATAGGAAGACTTTGTAAGAAAATGGAAGAAGTAATTGACGTGGTTCAAGCTGGATTTAGACAAGGAAGAGGAACAAAAGATCACTTACTCAACATGTGATTAATAATGGAGAGGTGTGGATAATTTAATGTAAACCTATTCTCATGTTTTGTGGATTATTCAAAGGCATTAGACTGTGTCCAACATCAGAAACTTTGGGAAATCATGAGGAAAATGGGCTTTCCATCACATGTAGTACTTCTCATAAAAATTCTCTATCTAGAACAACAAGCTTAGAATAGTTTGAATAGACGCCGAAACATCAGATTGGTTTGACATCAAGCAAGGAGTCCATCAGGGCTATGTGCTGTCCCCCTATTTGTTTAACCTGTACCCAGAATATATAATGAGAAAAGTCAGAGATGATATAAACAGGGAGCAATATGATGCCTTAAATATCACAGGTCATGAAATACCAGAGAATCGATATGCTGGTGATACAGTATTACTATCCACATCACAGAATTGTATAGAACAACTAATTACCTCAACCCAAAAGAAAAGCGAAAATCACAAACTATATCTTAAGATAGCAAAAACACAGATAATGCATACAGATAAAGCTATTATGGAGAAAGAAATATCTGTTAACTAGGAAAAGTTTGAGGTGGTGGAAAATTGTGAATGTCTTGGGTCGTTAATTACCAAAAATGATGACACAATGAAAGAAATTAAAAGACAATATCTATTGCTCTTCAGAAACTAAAACAAATGAATAACTTGTGGAGGAGGACAGACAGAACTACACAAATTAGATTTTTAAGAGCATGCATCTTTCCCATTGCAACAAATGCCTGTGAGACCTGAACACTTACTAAAGAAGCTGAATAGTGTATAAATGCCTTTGAATATAAATGTTATAGACGGGTTCGAAGAATATCTTGGATATAGAAAAGAACAAATGAATCCATATGACAAGATCTGAATACTGAAGAAGGTTGGCTACTAAAGATGATAAAACAAAGAAAATTTAAATATTTTGGTCACTTGAAACATGAAAGTTTGGAGAGAACAATCATGGAGAGGTATATGCCCAGGTTGAGGAAGGCCAAAAAGAAGATGGATGCAGGATGTGGCAGATGATCTCCAGATGTGTGTATCGGATGTGGTACATTTTGCTTATGATCAAGAAGTTTTCCGGACAGTTGTTATGGGAGCTAGGTTCTACAAGGGACATGCTACTGAATAAATGAATGAATGAATGACTGTGACGTCCTGTAAAGAACATGCAACTAACTTAAAAAGGGCATAAGTATAGAAATATTCACTGCCTGAATTGATGAGATATGGAGCAAAATAGTTGTAATGTACTTGAAGAGGAGCTGGCAGTGACATCTCTTGTCTCTAGAGATATAAATATGGTTTACAGTTCACACGAAGTGTTGATTCTTCCATCATGCTACCTTTGTGGATTTGATTTTGTAATTCCTTTGTCTAGAATATGTGAATACCTAACACCGCATACCCCAACAGCAGTATCCATCATGTGACTGACATTACTTTACTCCATAATCCACATTCTGAGTTAATTTATTTGCTAGTTTTATATTTATATACACACTGTGTATTCCAATATGACCCAGAAAGATATAGCAGGGTGCAGTTTGTGTGAATACCTCTGGTAAAACAAGATAGCAATATATATATATATATATATATATATATATATATATATATATATATATATATATATATATATATATATATATATATATATATATATATATAACAACAGTTCTGTTATGAACAAATAGGGTTAGAAATAAATTGTAAGAAAACACAGACAATATGATACACGAATAAATGAGCATATTCTTAAGCAAGTGAATCGATACAGTTATCTCGGAACAGTCATAACATCTGATGGGAGATGCCTTGAAGAGATTAGAACAAGAATTGCCATTGCAAAGGTAGCCTTTTGCAAGATGAAAAACATGCTGACCAATAAAAAGATATCAATTGAAACGAGACAAAAAGTGTTGAAGTGCTACATAGAACCTCTACTTTTGTATGGATGTGAAGCGTGGACAATGAGCAGACACGCTGAAAAACATCTGATGGCTGTGGAAATGTGGTTTCTGAGAAAAATGCAAAAAATACCATGGACAGGCAGAAAAACCAATGAACAAGTTCTTGAAGAAACAAATGAAGATTGTAAACTGATTAGAGACATCAGACGTAGACAGTCAAAATTTTTTGGTCATGTTATGAGAAGAAATGACTTGGAGAACTTGTGACAACTGGCAAAATCAAAGGGAAGAGACCAATGGGGAAGACCAAGAAGTAAATACCTGGATGGCTTGGCCACGTGGCATGGTCAAGACAGAAACATAGAGCTGATTCACGACTCTGGTGATCGAGTGAGATGGCGAAACATGACCACCCATGCTTATCGGCATGGCACATGATGGATGGATGGACTGTTATGAAAAAGGTCAAGTTTCAACCTGTACAGTTTGGAAATAATGTTAAATACTCTGAATTGGTTCTCACAAGGTAGCAGGATAATGGGGAGATAAAAGAGATATGCTCCATTGGGAGAAGACAGGGAGAATAAGAAGAAAAGAGGACTTGAAAATGAACTATACAAAAATTAATAAAACAGTCTGCATTATAAATGAATTAATTGCAAATAAGCAAATTTTTTGACTCTGTGATCCACAAGGAACATTAAGTTTTGAAATGAATAATGTACTACCCTAGTATGTACATCTAGGTGACTTGGATATTATCAGACTAAACAATATAGCTATCAGTTGGTGTGATAAAGGTACATCTACCCCATTTTGAAAAACTCTGAATCGAGCACTTCCCTCATACATAGTATTTCTTAATTACAAGTACAGCCCAGTGTAAATATCTATCATTAATGCGTAAACTACACTTGATATTAAGAGATGCCCTAGCATAATGATTTCTGTACTCACCTGGTGGTTCGTGGTCCTGAATTTAAGAACCTCTTGATGTGAGAGATTGTAATAAAATGTCTAGTTTACAAGTACATCCCAGTGTAACTGTAACATCCGTAATTATTGTATATATTACAAATGGTATTAAGAGTTGCAGTAGAGTAATATCTACTGCACTCACATGTTGATCCGTGGTTCTAAATTTTAAAACTTATAGAGATTAGAAAATGTTTTCGTGACTGCATGTGTTAATTGTTGACCCAGTCTCATGGTTTAAGGACCCAAACATGATAGCTTCAGCAAGTTAGGTAGAAACCAGAAGATTAGGATCTTCAGACACAGAACAGGATACTGTAGACTCTGGGCATAGTTTCACCACATGGGTCTTAAAGACACTGCCACTTTCTGCTGTAAGGCATGAAATCACATACAACACTGGTCAGAATGTGCCAGAAAGATCAATGCAATTGCATCATCCTGTTCATGATCCATGTTGGAATAGATGCAATGCAAAACTTGATCGAAGAAGGAGGGGGGGGGGGGGGGAGGGGGAAGGAGAAGAAAAATTACACCAGAAAATGTTCATGGAGGTTAGTCTTCTGATATGACAGCCCCACACCCCTTCATTGCAAGTTTACACAAATATGGACCAGGCCCATCTTGTCAGTATACCTCAATAGACTGGTAGCAAAGTCTTTATCCTTTTACCTTTATTAAACCATTACAGTTTGTTATACATTATTTAATGGTCAAGAGTCACTTTGGTGCAGTATCATTTGACACAGATTTGTTTAACCCACAATGTAATCTCCATTTTACCAATTGGCTCTTTCAAGATTTTAATCTTTAAACATGGTGGTTATTTTGAAATGTATGTACACATGACTAACCTTGCATATAATACTGATGTTTTGTATGGCCAGAATTCACAAGATCATTGTTGCCTGGAAGTCTATACTGTCTTGTAGATGTTACATAGTTACATGTATCTGTATAATATTGTTATTACATAGTTACATATGTCTGTAATGATGTTGTTACATTGTTACATATCTATGGAATAATATTGTTATATAGTTACATGTTGTTACATAATTACAACAAGTAATGTTGTTGCATAGTTACATGTCTCTATTATAATGTTGTTTTATAGTTACATGTCTTTGTGTAATAATGTTGTTACTGTGTCTGTAAAATATTGTTCTTACATACTTACATGTCTCTGTATAATCATGTATGCATCTCTTTACATATTGTTTCCCACTGAACTAGCTATTTAGCTATCAATGTAAGTGGTAATGATTCTCATTATAGTTATTATTGGCATGTTGTTATTTATTATTATCTTTCATTATTGTTGTTATTTTTGTTGCCTTTTTTCTTTTCTTTTTTTTTTTTTTTTTTGCAGCTGTTGTGGTTACTGCTACTGTTTTTGTACTTTTAAAATTGTTTTTGTTTTGATATTGTGTTGTTGTCATTTGTTGTTGGCATCATTGGTATTGTCACAGTTGCTGTTTTTGATGGTACTGTTGCTAGTTTTAGCATTTAGTCAGTAGTGACTCTTTGATACTTAGTCCGACTGACTGTATATATAGTTCAAGCACACAGAGGTACTGCATTATTAAAGTGTTCATAAGATCATTTTTACAGGTGTTCCTAGCGGACAGAGTTGTCTTTCTTCTTAAAGGATGCTACTGAACAATTTACTCAGCATTTTCATTTCTTGTCTATCACTTTTCATTTCTGAATCATTTGTTTCTTTTATTCTGGTGTAATTTAAAGTTATTCTTAATATTTGATTTTGTCAAAAAGGACATTTCATCCTTGTGTTTTGAGTGTGTGTGTCTTGTTGATTAGCAGTTTGATTTTAGAAGAATTACACTTCATTAATGATGTATATAATTTTTTTATTCTCATTGGTTTCAAATGGACATTTTCAGCAATTTATTTTCCTGTCATATGCAGTGATAACAAACATTATTGTCTTCTTTAGAAGATGTGAGCCACACTAAGTTACCGTATGAAGTACCTGCATGACATTTTGCTTACTGAGTTTGTGTTGATAACTCTCATGGCTACTTAAATTACTTAATGATCATTACTTATTGTATCTTTTCCTGTATATATGACAATGAAAGTTTCAATGATTTGTTCTGCGCGTATTGAAAATATGTGGTGATAAATAAACACAGCTTTCCTATGTCTTACTTAGCAATTGTGTTGCTAATTTGATGCTTAATAGATGAATACAGCATCAGTATTTTGTATATAAAGTACATAGTAATGTATTTCATCATTGAAGCAGAATATTGCTTTTTTTTTTGTTTGTTTCCTAGTAATGTTTTCAGCGATTTTGAAGACATTAAGCACTGGTGATGATGCTGTTTATGAAATATGTGAAGGTTTGCTTTCAGAGACAGCCATTTCTGGCAATAGACATGGGAAAATAGAAATCATTAAATAATAAATAACAGTGATTTACACATGTACAGGTAATCTTTCACTATTTGAAAGTAGGTATTCCACATATTTAATTACACAGAATTAACTCTAATGTGTAAATATTTTATTTTTTAAATGCTATTTGTTTCCCTATCCCTTCCCTAAAACAAACATCAAATAATCAACACTAGATATTTTAATTGTGAAAACATTATTCTGTTTGTTTTGGGTGTATTATACTGCATTAAGGCTGTGGTGGCATAGTGCTTAGTGCACTAACCTACTGAGACCAACAATTTTTAGAATTGTCTGCAGAGGAAATGCGACGAGGAAGGGAATTGGCCATCCCACCTCATATGTTATGGCCTAGAATATATGGGGGATTAGCACTTCATATCCCAAGGGCAGTATCTGCTTTGGAATTACCTTTCCCTATTTTTAAAAACTATTTTCAAGACATTTAATGCATTTTATTTTTTTAATTTGTAAAGTATACTAAAATTAAACATTTTCTCTTATTTTAGGAATATTGTTATGCTGTCTCCTACATTAAGAGAATGTTATAATATGGAAGAAAATTAACATAAATTTTAGCAGGTAATTGTCCTTCATGTCTTACATTTATTTAAGAAATATTAATATTTGGCAATTACCCCCTGGCATTGTTAACTTTTAGGGGGGTTGAGTGGTCTCGAGGTATGGTGTCCGCCTCGAGTGCTGGAGGTCCCGGGTTCAAGCCCCTGTGAGGGCTGGGGTTTTTTCATGTGGACTTCTAGTAACAAAATTTTCCCTGGTCTCTGGGTAGTGAGATCGAACGCCCATGTGTATTGTTGCACACAAAAAGAATCCCTTGGCAGTTGGAAATTGAAAAAGAGTAGCCTAACGGTGCTGCCTAAGCAAAATTTTGAGCTGAAAATCTACCCAAAGTATTTCAAGATCTTCGGCTGTGCTATGGAGTTCGTGCACTGAGCTGAGATTATTCGGACTCAGGCTTGAGTCAGGAGTAGAACGGAGCACTTATGGGTTACACCCATGTCCCGTGATGTTGATCCGTCGACTAAACTAAACTAAAATCTATCGTTAACCACTAGGTAGCCAGCATGAAAAATAATTGTCCTTTTTAATATCCTGAACAGTTGTAATACTGAGTTGTTTTTATTGTCTGTGAACTTCCATCATGCTGATGTTCAGTCTGTTCCCTGACATGTACTTCACTTTCACACAGATTTCCTGTATCCAGTTTGCTCATTCAAAGTCTGTTCATTGTTGGTTTGTAAATGATCACTTTCATTGTACTCAGATGCCTGGATAAATACTTCAACCTCCACTCTTAGATCACACAATGAGAATCTCAACACAGTGCACAAACTCACTGGCACCAGTAAGGATTTAAATGTGTGTATGCCAGAATTATTAATGCTATAAATATTCCTTTTATTTAGTGTTTTCTAACTTTGATGTATAGCCTTGTTAGCTTCCTATTTGGCCTACATTTGTCAGTTTACAACTGCCAAATGTGCACAACAAGCACACATATTTTGCCCTTATCCAAGAAGGCTGTCACCTGGTCATTATCTGAATTACCTTTTTAGTCTTGGATGATTTGCACAGCTTTAAAACTTGAAAATGTTTGTGTAGATTTTAAACTTAACCCAGAATCTGTGTGTGATTCTTGTACAAATAGTTTTCAAAGCAGCAAAGACTGAAGGAAATAAAGTAAAACTCATTACATGTGTATCTCAGTGCTAGTGTCCACCATGTAGAGTTGTATACCTTTACTGGTGATACACAGTGTGCAGGGTAAGTTGATGATTCTATCTCTCTCTGAGAGATAAAACCATTACTTGTTTAGTTTGTGAATCTGTGTGAGCAGACGGGAAAGACTGGTAACTTAGCTCTAATTTACATGCTAAAAAACTGCTTTTTTACAACCTCATTTTTAGAGTAAATTTCAAGTCATAATTCTTAAATTAATATTCATTTGAAAATCATTGCTTCAGATTGACTTTTAACTGGAAATTCAAGTACATCACAATACAGAGATTACCAAAAGTGACTTGTAGAAATACTGCACTGAAATATGAGCCATATATTTGATTTAATCTGGATTTGTAGTCTCAACTGCCAGAGTCACTCTAAGTGGAATCACTATGAAAATTTACATGTGTTTTAATTTCAAACAGGCAAAATACACAGAAACCCGATTTCTGTATTATGTTTTGTATGAAAACACATTATGTCAACTGTCATTTACTGCCAATATAGTACCTTGTGGTGTATGGCAGAGGGATCTTTGAGCCTGAGGAATAAGGGCCGCATGACTAGTGCAGTCGCCGCGAACTATGCAGGTTAGGATTTTCTTTTTGCCCCTGACAGAAAAAAATCCCACACCTTACCGAGGGATCGAACCTGGGTCTTTCGAAGGAGAGTCTGACATTCTAGCCCCTCGGCCAGCCGCTCTTCTCACATTATGTGATAGTTGCAAATCAAGGGAAAAAACAACTAATCACACATCATATGTTGCTTGACACCACAAGAGTGAGTTTTTCACGTCTGAATAAAAGTTTGTATAAAATTATCTGTGCGTGGTAATTTAAAGTAAAAGTGCAGAGTATAGAATATGCAATGACTTATGGTATCTAAGCATTTTGTGAGCCATCTGTTGTAACATTTAAAGTAAATTGGCTAAAATAATCAGATTGCCAATGTGTACAGTTTACTGTTTTTTGTATTGTATTTCATGTACATTTTAGATACCACAGAAATGACAGCGGTTGTTATTTTATAGTTCATAATTTAATATTCTCTAGTACTATTACATTGCCCTTTGTGTCTAATTGACAGTGTTGTTAAATATGTATATATTTATGAATATGTGAATGTGAACAATTTTACAGTAACAAATGATTGTAGTAGACTCTAACTAACCATAAATATAATTGTTCTAGAGAATGCTGGGAATCTTCTTCTTCTGATTGCTTGGACTCAGGCTATATCTGCAATTTTGATTCCTGCTTGAATTACATTGTTCTCTGCATATTCTTAAGTTCTTTAAGTTTGGCATCTATTGTCATGAACTGTGTTGCGTACAGAGTTGTAGTTTGTGTTAGGCACTTTGAGGTGTTTGCTTGCATGTACACACTGCTGTATAGTGTATCTTTGAATCTGTTGTGTCCTGTTTTCATAATGGATTCCCAAAAGGCAAACTAGTTAGTAAAGTTTAGTCAAGGATACCTTTTCATGCCATCAAGTATTTTGGATATATGGTGCTAACCTCGTATTTAAGACCCCTTGGCTTTTTATGGATGATATGGTCACTTACATACTGGCTGCCTTTGCTTCTCGTGAAATTGCCTGCTACTCATTTTAGACTGGGTTCATTTGGAAGGCTAGGTTGTTGTTGTTGTTGTTTGTTATTGTTGTCTTCCACTTACGCCGTTAGGCATCGTGGGGAGGGGTTATTGAAGTTCTAGTGCCTGTGACAAGCTCCTTGCCTCCAATTTCCCCCATGATTCACGAGAAGTATTTTTTCTAGAAATAAGTAAATTCCCTACTGGTTTGATAGACCTGTCGTAAGTTCCTTACCTACTTAACACTTTTATATTTGCTACTACCACCATGCCACTGGACGCCCACTGACAATCTACGCCAGGCAGGGAAGGCCAGGTAATTGAGAAAAATTCCTACCTAGAAGAAATTCTAAATATATAAGCTGAGCCTACAGGCTAGCGTGCCAGCCACTGTGCTACTGCAGCTTCCTAACAGGAGACATAACTACTGACATACGATACGTGTATAACTTACAAAGAAACTAAATGCACAGTAGAAGTAGCAACTGGGGAAGCCAGATTTCCTTAGCAGATTCTGACCAAAGATGAAAAGTTTGAGAACACATTTGGTAATGATTGGGATTAATTCAAGGAAGAGAATCAATCACACATACTGTGCTGCTTGAAATTGAAAGCATAACTAGTGTATTTAGTTTATGTCATATTTTTACAGCTCATTCGGTACTTCAGGGATGATGTGTTCATTCGGCACTCCAAGGATAATGTGTTCATTCGGCACTCCAAGGATGATGTGGTCAGTGTCATACTAGTTACCTTCCAAAGTCATTTCCGGATATTTTATTCCAGGTCGACTTGGGGCACCAGGTCATTTTTAAGAATCTGTTGTGATGCACATTCAAATCCATGACCACTAGGCCAGCAGCACAATTCTATCCACTATGCTACCTCGGTTCCCCATAAGCATTTATATTGTCATAAATTTGGTCTGACATGGCTTAGCTTTCTGCAGATGGCCAGTTTATGTATATATTGTATTTCTGCTTATCTTTGTTCATTTGAAGCTGCGACTAGCTGCTGGGCTTTATTTGAAATGCTACGCTTCCATTGCCACTCCAAAGGTTATGTGATTTTGATCATCTGATGTCATTCAGTAAATGCATATTTTTGATGTGAGAATTTATTTGAATTCATGGCACTCAGTTGATCATGCAAATCATCTTTGCTGTACAACTCAGCCTTATTGTGTACAAATATATTTAACTGCCTTTTTCATTTTTTAAATTTTGTTATTATATTTTCAGCTTTTATTTGCTTAATACTGGTGCCTAGCATGTTTGCTGTATTAACTTGTATCTTTACATTTAACTCCTCCTGACCAGACAGTTGTTGGTTAACATAGTCAACACCCTTGCCAGAAGAAAGTAACCTGGGACAGATGAAGTTAGAGCAGCACTTTTGTAGAGTTCAGTAAAGTTATCATGTAGACAGTTATTTGCAGAATGTGGACACTCCAAGGTTGTCCATTGCTTTAAGCTGGAGTACCACAGAGTACGATGCTTATCTACCCTAGCTATAGTATCACAGAGTAGAGTATTGTCCTATCCTAGCTAGAGTACCACAGAGAAGAGTACTAATTTATCCTAAAGTACCACAGAGTATTGTCCTATCCTAGCTAGTGTACCACAGAGTAAGGGTACCTACCTACCCTTTCTATAGTAATACAGAATAGGGCACTGACCTACTCTATTTAGAGTACTACAGAGTAGAGTACTAAAGTATCCTAGAGTACTACAGAGTAGAGTATTGACTATGCTAACTAGAGTACCACAGAGTAGAGTATTCACCTACCCTAGCTAGTGTACCACAGAGTAGGGCACTGGCCTACCCTAATTAGAGTAGCACAGAGTACTCACCTACTCTCGTTGGAGTACCACAAAGTAGAGTACTCACCTACTTTAGCTAGAGTACCATAGTATAGAGTACTAACTTATCCTAGAGTACCACAGAGTAGAGTAATCGCCTACTCTAGCTAGAGTACCACAGAGTAGAGCACTCACCTACTCTAGCTAGAGTATCATAGAGTAGGATACTCACTTACCCAAGCTTGAGTAGACTGGAAATATGGTGACTGCAGCAGACAGTATAAATAAAACATGTAACATATGGAGTAGTTTGGGATCTGCACAGAAACATTATAAAAATTGCATTCTGTGGTTTAGAAATAAGATATTGAACCTCACAAAGGTCAGTTTTGTTTTTGAATTATAGTATAGCGTTTTCGTGAGTAACCAGAAGAGTCGAGTTACTTGATCTAAATTGGAAAAATATTAACTGCAGCAGAATGTGGCAATGTCCATGTGTTACCAGACCTCCAAAATTAGTTAGTTGGTTAGTTAGTCGCGGTTCCAACTTCAAGGCAAAAGGTTGCCCTATTATGCTCCGTTCCTGTGCCAGTGAATATCGCACAAAACAGCTCAACCGCCTACCCTCCATGTTGGAGGCCGGAGCTCCAAAGAGAAAGATGAGAATAGTAACACTGTAACCTCCAGTGCAGATCATGAAAGGCAGCTAAAGAGATTCTGTGCGAGGGTGACTGACAGACTGGTACCTTGCCGTCTTGACAGACGATAGTTTGTAAAATGGAGTTATATATTTCCATAATACAAAGCCTGGGCTGAATTTAGAGACCATGTGTTGCCCATGCAGCATGATCCCTCTCTCGGCCTATCTAATTTACTCCAAAGGAAAGGTAACACCAATACGCCTTGAACAGGAAAATCTTCAGAAGCTGCCGGATCAGCAAAGCAATACTGTAACTGTCCGCCTGTTGGAGCTTTCATCCTAGACCAGTTGCCGACCAAGGCTGACTACATAGAAAAATATCACTCAAGATCAACCAGCCATGAACTGGCTGATAGTGATTTGTATGTGTACGTTGGTCAATATTCCACTAGGAGTCTGAAAGACAGAAGAAAAAAGTTGTGGAAATATAAAATAGGACAAATAAAAAACGATTGATGATCTTTCAGGGAATTAACATCTTCAAATCATAATACTATACTGAACAGAGAAGATACTGGCCGGTATTTTCTGTGAACAGTATAGTAGTGTGTATGAAGTATAGTTTGCATAATTTATATGCAGTGTTTCTCTGGAGGATCCCAACCTTCCCTGTCTGTTATATTTGTGTTTTAAAGTTACAACTATCTGGGACAGGAGGGGTTAGGATACATAATGTTGTCATGTTCAGACCAACTGATGATCACATTGTGAGTTGCTTGCTTCATAATCTTTTAATCGCCATTTCTCATGCTGTGATTTTGTTAGGGAAATGCCTGCTTGTGTTGATGTGTGAAGGTAGGTTGAAGGAATAACTGGGATACGACAAGTTGACTTAATAGCTGGGATATAATAAACTGAAGTAGTAACTGGGGTAGTGTGAATAACTGCGATACAGCAGGTTGAGGTAATAACTGGAATACTGTAGGATAAAGTGATAACTGGGATTTAGCAGGATGGAGTAATTGGGATACAGTGAGCTGAAGTAATAACTATTATTCCTAGGTTGAAGTAATTGGGATAGAATAGGTTGAAGTAAAAACTCATATAGAATAACTGGCATAGAATAGGTTGAAGTAATAACTGGGATGTAGAGTAGGTCAAAATAATAATCAGGATACAGAAGGTTAAAATAATAACTGGGGTACAGGAGGTTATAGTAATAACTGGGGTAGAATATTTTGAAATAATAATGGATGGGAGTCACCGTGGTGAAGTGGTCAAGCCGTCTGACTCAGGCTCTGAAGGTTGTGGGTTCGATTCCGGGCCGGTCCTTCGGTTCATGAGTGCATTTTTTCAGACTCCTGACGTTCGTCGCTGTAGCTACGGAGTCCATGCGACGCTTTCTGCAGTTCGCTGCCGACGTTTTAAAAAATAATTTGGACACAGTAGGTTAAAGTCGTAACTGGGATAGAATAGGTTGAAATAATAGCTCTGATACGGTAAGTTAAGGTAATAACTGGGATAGAATTCGTTGAAATAACTGGGATACAGTAGGTTGATGTAATAACTGCAATACAGTAGGTTGAAATAATAATTGATAGAGTTTTTTTTTTAAGGAACAGTTGGGATAAAGTAAGTAAGTATAACCATTTTACAGCCTATTTGCAGCCTTTACTTCCCAAACATTTCATGGTACCTATTTTAGGAACATTGCTTTTGTTGATGTGAGAAGGTAAACTGACTTTAAAAATTAAATACAGTAGGCTGAACTAATAGCTGTGAAACTGTAGGCTTTGAAAATGTTCTGGACAGTAATGGCAGTTGGCATGATGTCGTCCACATAAAGAATCAAAGCAAGTACTTATTGGTCTATGCAAACATGCGCTTACACCATATATCCAAAATGTCTAGAGGCGAGGGAAACGGTCCTTTACTTGACAGCTCTTTTTTTAGAGTTAATGACTGAATCTTGGGAGGTTGCAGGCAGAGTTATGCGACTCTCTTACTGATATTATGGGTGTCCTAATGATGTGTTAATGTATACAACTTCCGGGCAAGAAACAATAGTAGACAGTATCAAATCTTCCTTAGAGTACCATAGGAGGGAAAGCATTTGAGGGTAATGCTCACCAATGGCTGCTACAGATAGAGAACCTGGAGGAGAGGATTAATTCTTGAAAAGAGAGCATCCCCGTTGTATAAGGTGTTCTTTCTTTACTATTGTTTTATGTTTATTGAAAGCCATGGGATCATGTCTTACGAGTGGCTCATTTTCTTGCCAGTTCACTGAAGTCTTCATGATATTGTTGGGCAGTGATGGGCCGGGACTAACAATAATAATTGTCAGGAGAGAGAAAACCATGAGGGGGCTTCAAATGAAAACCTTGAAAGTGTTATAGAAAGTATGATAACCATGTCATTGTCTTGTAAATGGTCAATATTGTTGTTAAGGATGCCAATGGTGTTTAACACGTGACATCACGGTGCAGACGAATATGATGACGTCATAAGGACAGTTTAATTATGGCTTCCCCACTTTTGACATGCACCAAAGGTGGGGAGCAGCGTTTTGTTATACGTTTTTTCTTTATAATCAGTGACTCCCACTTTCAGCGTTTACCACATCCCACGTACTCGCCATACCTAGCCCCACGTGATTTCCAGCTGTTTGAAAAACTCAATTGAAAGACATTGGGAGGAGAGATTTTTTTTTCCAATCTGATGAAGAAGTACAGCATGTGGTGCATAAGTAGTTACACACTTGACCGAGAGAATTTTTATTTCCCCACTGGAATCCAAGCACTTTATCGAGGTGATTACATCGCAAAATGATACATTTGTTTTTAACCTTTTCAGAATATATTCATCCTCAAATAAAACAATTTAAGGTTTTCATTTGAAGCCCCCTCGTACTAAAAGGACATTAACATTCTTGTAATATTGTTTAAGGAAGCCCACTTCAAGTTGACACCCGAGCCAGTCCACCACTGTTGTTGGGTGTGAAATATACTCTGTTGAATGTACATTTAACACTCGTTTACTATTCACGTGTGTACATGACTTGATAAATTAGTGTTACTCGTCCAGCACAGTAGTAATACTGAATGTTTTACTGTACTTTGTATAGACACGTAATAAATGAGGTGATCAGACACCAGCCAGTGTTTGTGTAGTTGTTTGGCAAGCATGGGTCTAGGCATGCACTATTGCCACTTGTCCTTCTTCTACTCTACTATGCGCACCAGCGCTGGGGCTAAGGGGCAGTGAGCGCGTTTCGCAATTCCCCGATATAACGATTCGAGGGTTCGAAATCGGCTGCAATCGATTTGGAAGCAGATTGCCTTGCGTTGATTTACAAGGTATGAGCGTTGGTTGTTCAGAAAGTAATGGCAGACTACTGAAGGTAAAAACTAGTAAATTACAAACAATAAAAATATACTGGGGTTGATTGCGACGTCCTGTACAGGACATGCAAATAGCAACTACTATGCGCATTGGTTTTAAGTTATGACATTCCCACCTGACTCGAAAATGTGAGTTATACATAACAGCATGTATGTTGTATGAATACAGAACCCAAGATGGTGTTCCCCCCCCCCCCCAACCCCCCATGATCCATCGACAGTGTATTGGACATTTCTCCTACTCAGATAAGGGCGGAGACTATGATGGCTCACCTGCATTTTGTGAACATTAAACACACCTCGGCAACTGTGAATCAAAAAGAGGAGGGTGCATGAGTCGTCGCTCCGACTATATTACGAAAATGTAAAAATCTCCACAAAGTGGGACCTGCGGCAGTCTAGTGACTAGATGCTTGCTAGGTGGTCATGGGTTTGAATCCACACCGAGGTGGATCCTGAAAATTAAACTGGGCTCCCAGGTCGACCTTATCTAACGGGTCCCAGGAAATGCATTAGGAAATAAAGGCGCCCCACGTGATAATCACCACATCACTCAGCAAATGCCGATTGGTCTAGAACAATACCGCAGGTTGAATGAAGTAGACCATGTGCCCGATGCACATTCAGACGTGTACAGGTGTCCTTGTTGACCCACACGGGAATATTTCAGGCATGCCTGGTTCTGTTATGTTCATGGAACGCTTGCCGGTGGTACAAGTTCACTCAGTGTTGGACACCGGGAGCGCTTAGAAATTTACCCCGTACGGCAACTGATGGAAGATATCACTGAGGAGGACGTAATTTATCGACGAATCAGTGCCATGAGGTGAGACATTGGCAGCTAGATGTAGAGGCAAGACCATATTAAAACACGACATCTAGCATGAGAATGGAAGTGAAGGCGGTCACTGATTTCTGATTCTCCATTCAGTAATGTTGTCTTTATAACTGATTCTCAATGCTTCCAAAGGTGAAGTCTGTTCCGAATAGTTGCACTAATCCCGAGTATCAGTATTGTTCTTTAACTCTTTCAGTTTCACACAGTTGTTATATCACTATCAAGTGCCTTGCCGACTGACGTGGGCTACCTTGCTTCTCCACGTTTTGCAATCTCCAACAGCACATATCAGTTCGTGTGCTCACACCCTACCGTGCCATAGCACACGGTTGTCAAGAAATTTATCTCGTTGTCTAACTCTATCTCTATTGTTTCACTAACCTTATTTATTTAATTTGTTGTTTCACCTGTTCCTGCCGAGAAAGTTGATTCACTAATCCAATTTATGGGAATTATTACTTTATCTCGTTCTGGTCCAGATATTTGTTATATTATTATTAATCCCATCTGTTGGAATTGCTGCTTCTATTCCGTCTGTTTTTTTTTTTTTTTTGTGATATTATGTTAACACGCTCAGACGCAAATATTGTTTACTTAACAGCACATCTCCTTTAATTATAAAAATCAATGTAACAACTGTCTAAGGCAGTGGCCCGGGTTAACACCTAATAGTGGCAGAATGTTTATAAAACAGTAGGGTCTGGACTCTCGCCTGCTAACCCAGTGGTCTAGGGTTCGAATCTGCATCAGATCAAACGTTTACAATTGATTTCGACTGCCAGGTTGTCCCAGCCTATCATGAGTACCAGACAATATCTTCCACAGTAATGGTGGCCGAGTAACATTGACCCCACGACCCACCGTGTAGTAACATTGACCCCATGACACACCGTGTAGTAACATTGACCCCATGACCCACAGTGTAGTAACATTGACCCCACGACCCACCGTGTAGTAACATTGACCCCATGACCTACCGTGTAGTAACATTGACCCCATGACCCACCGTGTAGTAACATTGACCCCATGACCCACCGTGTAGTAACATTGACTCCATGACCCACCGTGTAGTAACATTGACTCCATGACCCACCGTGTAGTAACATTGACCACATGACCCACCGTGTAGTAATATTAACCCCATGACCCACCGTGTAGTAACATTGACCCCATGACACACCGTGTAGTAACATTGACCCCATGACACACCGTGTAGTAACATTGACCCCATGACCTACCGTGTAGTAACATTGACCCCATGACACACCGTGTAGTAACATTGACCCCATGACCTACCGTGTAGTAACATTGACCCCATGACCTACCGTGTAGTAACATTGACCCCATGACCTACCGTGTAGTAACATTGACCCCATGACCCACCGTGTAGTAACATTGACCCCATGACCCACCGTGTAGTAACATTGACTCCATGACCCACCGTGTAGTAACATTGACTCCATGACCCACCGTGTAGTAACATTGACCACATGACCCACCGTGTAGTAATATTAACCCCATGACCCACCGTGTAGTAACATTGACCCCATGACCCACCGTGTAGTAACATTGACCCGTGACCCGCCGTGTAGTAACATGGACCCCATGACCCACCGTGTAGTAACATTGACCCCATGACTCACCGTGTGCTCAGTAGACTATACAAATATGAATCAGACTTACATCGCATGCCGGCTCTGTAGTGAAGGCGTTACGGACGCAGACAATAATCCCGCAAACCCGCGTTGAAAACACAGTTGCGGGCGATTTGACAGCAGACTGTCTTGCGTTGGTCTTTTAAGAAATGGTATGAGTGCCGGTAGTTAAGAAAGCAATGGCAAACTACTGAACGTAAACTTGCCAAGATATCACAACAGCTACAGAATAATGGTGTTTTACTGCGACGTCCTGTAAAGGATATGCAACTAACTTAACTAACTTACATCATATGCCCAGTGCATTTTAAGGTGTGATATTTGGTCCTTTACTTACTTTACTGTTAACTCAATAAATGAACAACTGTTTCTTTGTATTTTCTACGTAGTTTTCAAGTGCTTTATTGTTTTTTCCAGTGATTTCCTAACTGGCGCGTGGTGTTACATCTCACTAATGGTCACACAAGTCATACACGAGGCATCCCCGGGTGGATCAGGACCCCAGCAGGCAATAATTCGGCACCCATTTTCGGGATAGGAAGACATACACAAAGTCGAAGAGAGCTGGAAACTGCAAACATTGGGGGGCAGCCTGTATGAACATCTGAAAACATACGTTATTTATTAGTTTGTGTCGTTTATGATTCGCAGAATCACCTTACAGTGATACCGTACACTACTCTAGTATTTGTAGTCTTAATGTGAGTTCTGACAGGTAATTCAAAACAACTATTTTACAACAAAATTATTATAAATGAAATATACGTTTCTGGAACATTTATATTTTATGAAAAAGATATCTCGACCAATTAGTAAACATAATCTGTGGACCTTGGTGGATCACTATGGGCCCCTGGGGTTACCGCGAACCCTTATTTTAAAAAAAAAAATATTAAATAAATAAAAAAAATTATTATTATTGGTAAAGAAGATGGACTTCTATAAGACCGGTTGTTTATTATGCGAATTTTACCCAATGCAATAGTTTAGTTTAGTTTAGTCGACGGATCAACATCACAGCACACGGTGAACCCATAAATTCTCTAATGTTCTATTCCTAACTCAAGCCTGAATCCGCAGATTCTCAGCTCAGTGCACGAACTCCGTAGCACTGCCGAGAATCCTGAAAAACTTTGGGTAGATTTTTAACTGGAAATTTTGCCGGAGCAACGCCGTTAGGCTACTCTTTTTAGATTTCAACTTGCACTAACTGTTCTCTTCCCCTCGATCTTACAAGTTGTCACCAAATTAACCAATTCATTTCTTCTCATAACATGCCCAAAATATTTTGACTGTCTACGTCTAATGTCTCTAATCAGTTTATAATCTTCATTTGTTTCTTGAAGGACTTGTTAATTGGTTTTTCTGTCTGTCCATGGTATTCTTTGCATTTTTCTCAGAAACCAATTTTTCACTGCCATTATATGGCATATACTGGAGTCCTACAAGCACTTGGAATCAACGACTGGCAAGAGAAGGTCCACCAGAGAGACGAATGGAGACGGATTGCATCTGCAGCAAAGAACCTCAATGGCCCGGAACGCTGAAGAAGAAGAAGAAGAAGAAGAAGAAGAAGAAGAAGAAGAAGAAGATTATATGTTTTTTAGCTTTTCTGCTCATTGTCAACGTTTCACATCCATACAAAAGTTCAGGTTATATGTAGTATTTCAACACGCTTTTTCTCTTTGCAATTAACATATTGGACAGTATGTTTTCTATCTTGCAAAAGCTATAGCGATTATTGTTCTAATCTCTTCAAGGCAATTCAATTCAATTCAGTTAAATTCAATTCAATTCAATTCGATTCAATTCAATTTAACTTTATTTTAAAAGGATTACAAATTGGTAACGCAGGCCCATCTAACATTCGGCCCTTCCAATCACTCATCTTTCATTCATCAATAGTGCACGATACATTCACATGGGAAAATACATTGTCAAATGAATGTTGTAAACATAAACAATGCATATTACAATGTTATGAGACACATCCCTTACCCACCCACACATCTCCTCCCACCCCCATACACCCCAACCCTCCCACACACGTCCCCATCCACCCACACACAACCACCACCCGCCCACGCTCACCTCACCCGCCCACACATATCACCCACCCCTACACACATACCCTCCATCCATCCACACACATCCCCCACCCACACTCCCATCCACATCCCTACCCTCCAACATACCAACCCCACCCACACACACCCTCACCCAGTCATACACATCTCTCACCCACCCACACACACACCCCACCAACCCACACACACACCCCACCAACCCACACACACACCCACCCAAACACCCACAAACCCACCCTTCCCTATTAGCACATCCCCCCCCACACACACATCTCCCCACAAACACACCCATACCCCAGCCCACACACACCCACCCACCCACCCACCCATATCCACAGACCTCCAACCACCCAGCCAAACACTCATCCCCCAACCACACCCCCCCCCCACACACACACACACACACACACACACCAATCAACACACACACCCACCCACATACACATTTCCCACCCACCAACCCAAACAGTTCACACACTTCCTACCATCCACCCAAACACTCCCACCCACACACATCCCCCACCCACCACACACCCCTTCACCCACCCACACATCTCCCACACATTTCCCCACCCACCCATACATCCCCCACCTACCGGCACATCCCTCACTCACACCCGCACCCCCCACCTCCAATCAGATGTTATGACTGTTCCGAGATATTTGTACTGATACTGTGTATACGTATGTGGACTTATGTGTGCATGTTTGTGAAAAAGCTCTAATTTAGTAATTTAAAACTAACATACTTCAAAATTTCATTGGCCCACAGAAGTCAGATATTATAAAGATTTCAACAAAACTATTTAAAACTGAAAGAGTCAAAGTAATAAATAGCAATGTAATACTTACATTCTTCAAGATAGCATTGACCGATGAAGCTACGTATAGATTAGTGTAAAGTAAAGAATGTCCAAAAGCGAAAAGCTGTTCTCGGCTGTCAAAAACAATAAAAATTGGAGTACTGACGTCGCAGTTTGCGGGGTCCGTGGTCTTAAGAAAATAATGTCGCCCTGAAACATCAACGACAAAGAAGTCGTAAACCACATAGCATACACTGTTATAGATTTCCCAATTTGCTGCCAGCAGTGCTATTCTAGCAATCTTCTTTTTCTTCTTTTTCTTCTTCTTCTTCTTCTTCTTCTTCTTCTTCTTCTTCTTCTTCTTCTTCTTCTTCTTCTTCTTCTTCTTCTTCTTCTTCTTCTTCTTCTTCTTCTTCTTCTTCTTATTCAGGTTCCAGATCTGGTGCAGCTATTAGCGATCATACTGGTGTCCAAAAAGGGGTCTGGCCGCTGCCAAGCTAATACTGGAGTCCAAATAAAAGGAGACAAGGAAACTTGATGAAATAAGAAACACAAACAGATACAAAAGTACGTTACGACCAGTCAGTCTTTATCAATGAACAAGGAAAACAAGATAATCAATAAGGGAACAAAAACAAAGCAGAATACTTAACATGCGATGAAACCTCCGATCTGCATAAACAACTAGAAACTTAAAACCGCTGAAGTTAGGACTGAAATTATTTGAAACTGAAAACCAGTTTCCCGTTCCTAATTTTTGTGATGATCTGTCAGATTACATTCTTAAATCGTAAGTTATTTTTTTTTACTACAAAGTATTCCCTTTGTGAATTTAAATACGTATGCCACAAACAATATATTACACGATTTGTTGTCTGACATATTTCGCTGCATCTCGTCAGGTTCATACAGTAGAGTTATATATCAAATGAAGTGGACAAACAAAGAATACTTTGACTGAAATACTAAGTACATAGTCTTTGATATCAAATGTCGAGAATGTTAGCCTCACGAAAGTCTAACACTTAACAGGAAGTCTTTCTGTTTAAATAGCAAAGGCTGAAATCGCCTAATAGATAACGCTTCGATATACTTGAACAATCAATTATTGTTGGTCGAATACAACATACGAAATGCATCTTGTCTGTTAACAGCGCCCTCATTGTTCAAAGTTCAATCGCCAGTAGTGATAGAGCATGCCTACAGTATGACTATGGGGTCATAATTTGGCTTCTATAAACGAGAAAGGGATCTAGTGACTCTAGCCCACAATAAACAAGAAATCAAAGACCCGTTTACCAGCTTTAAACGCATTGGGCAATGGGTACTCTGTGTTTGATGTTGTCAGTATTCCCCCGGCCGCCTTTACTTCCTAATACATTTTATGGTATCACATGTAGGCTTGGGCGACCTGGGAGTCCATGTCAACTGTAACAACCCGCCACGATATAGATTCGAATTCATGACCACCATGCCGGCAGGCTAGCGCCTAGCCACTACGTTACAGCGGCACCACCATCACATAATAAATAATACCGTCACTGAAAGTATGTCAAGGACTATCACCTCTAAAGGACCCACCTGCTTGCAAGTTCTGTGCTGTCAAAAGCACTGTTTTGGAAACAACATTTTGAAATTTCTCCGTCAAATGACAATTGCTATGTGCAATAACCCTAGAGAGCGGACGCGTTAACGAAATTGTCAGCGAACTGCGCTGATACTGTTATGAAGACTGTCAGAAGCGGGTTCGACACATTGGCTCCTGGCCTGCGAAAGTGATGGGAAAAGTGACCATCTATTCCTCCCTGCATTCGGGACTACAAAATGTGATGGCGCTATCACATCATAAACCCATGGCACGAAACTGCTTCCGAGACTTACTCTGAAACATTTGCCATGGAATTCCCAGTACCTTTTTACTGTTAAAAATTAGTGCTAACGAGCTGTCCTGTTTTATGTCTTACCAAGTTCGCTCACACATTGACCTTTAGTCCATCGACCGAGATCAAGCGCAGTCTCCATCAATGGGATTTCAATGCTAGATAAGGGAGATGCACTCAGCTGGAGGAATATTTGAAAAGTACCTAGTCCCGACAATGGAGTTCCGGTTGTGCAGATAATAGCTGTGGATTACAATGTTCAGTATTTTCAGAGCAGTTCATAAATAAACACGCATAGTATTATCCTTCTAAGCAATTGTAAGCAAATCTTAGCAACTGAATAACACCGTTGGAAAGATATTCAATCCATAATTTATGACAACAATGTGTTTAACTGTCACTTATTATCAATACCCCCTATGGACAACAATCATCTCCTAATTAATATGATTGTGAGGGTAAAACCGTTGGCAGTTGCTAATTGTGGCTGACTCAGTCACAGGTTTATTAATCTGAGCCAGGGATTGACCCTAATATAACTTCTCCTTGAGGTTAAACGGGATGGGGGTAATGGTTGAATCGAATCAAACAGGGTCTACAAATTCCCCCCCCCCCCACTACCCTTATCTCTCTCTCTCTTTCTCTGTCTCTCCCATTCCTCTCTTCCCTCTCTCTCTCTCTCTCTCTCTCTCTCTCTCTCTCTCTCTCTCTCTCTCTCTCTCTCTCTCTCTCTCTCTCTCTCTTATTTCTTTACTCTTACCTTTCTGTTCCCCACTCCTCTTTCTTTCTCTGGTTGTACATTCTAACAGACTACTGTTCGTTCACGTCTTAGGAACACACTACAGACACACACTGTGTCAGCTCTGTATTGCACGGTCGTCTCGCTAATTAAAATTTGCTATCACTGGCCGGATCTATTTTTCACCAGGAACATTTACTTTGGAACGTGGACAAAATTAATTTCTAGCCTTTTTCATAGTCCATAATTTTATAATTTCCTGCTAAAAAACTCACATGGATCGATGAAATATACTGTCAACACATAACGGTCTCCATCCAATATATATGGCTCCCGCAGAGGCTCACCAAGTAACACTGCTGATGTTGGTATCTACAAGCAAATGTATCACAACTATTAAAATGTCATGACAACGATTTCGTATCGTTTCTTTAAAATTCACATACATTAAAAATCATTGTCTCCTTAATGTGTCGTCTCACTGTTGGTATTTATACTAACTAAATTGTTCACATTTTCGTCATGTATTAATCGTTTTCATTGGGAGTGGGGTGTGGGGGGGGGGGGATATCAGAACTATAGTTTTTTTTTTTTTTTTTTTTTTTTTTTTTTTTACTGTTAAACTTCATTGTACAACTTCAGAGGAATTTGAAATCAAAAGTGGAGTTGCGCAAGGTTGTGTACTTGCTCCCGCCCTCTGAGGTATATACTTTTCACTTCTACTGAAATATGACGCTCATGATTAGGATGGTGGTATATACATTCACTCACGCTCAGATGGCGGCCTCTACAATGCTCAGAGACTGAAGGCCAAGACCAAACTTAGGAGGGTACTGATCAGAGAGTTGCTTTTTGCTGATTATGCTGCAATTGCGACCCACTCTGAGGAAGAGTTACAACGTCTACTATCTATATTCTCCAGTGCTTGTTCTGAATTTGGTTCAACAATTAGCAAAAAGAAGACATATATTATGTCACAAGGTGTACATTGGGCACCATCAATCTTTATTGACGACGCCGAATTGAAGATAGTAGACCATTTTACATATCTAGGATCAGAGGTAAAGAGTAAATTATCCATAGATCAGTAAATCAGCATCAGGATTGGTAAGGCAGCAACAACAATGATCACGTTAATGAAAAGAGTCTAGTAGAACAGGAAGCTTACTGCCAAAACAAAAGTCCTTGTCTATCAAGCCCGAATCCTTGGTGCTCTTCTTTATGGCAGTGAAACCTGGACAACTTACTGACACCAAGAGAAACGTTTAAAAAGCATTCATATGCGGTGTCTGCGAAAAATACTTCATATTAAGTAGCTAGACAAAATCACAAATACTGAAGTATTGGAAAGATCAGGTTGTGTGACAGTTTCTTGCATGCTCAGTCTTCGTAGACTTAGATTGATATGACACATTAGGACTATGTTAACTATGTATGACGGTAGAATATCAAAGGACTCCTTTTTCGGTGAATTACAGAAGGGTAAAAGATCTCGGGGTCGGCATCTACGATACAAAGATGTGTGTAAGCGGGACATGATGAATACAGGCAATGATATTGCACATTGGGAGCAAGTCGCCACTGAGCATGTTGCATGGAGGGCAAAGATCAGAAATGGAATAAAGGCAAAGGAGAAAATGATTGCAAATAGGTCACACACTGAGCGTTTGAGACGTAAGATGGTGCGTGATGGTGGAGATGCCCATGTGTTCGCATACATCCATTGTGGACGAACGTTTACAGCGCGAATTGGTCTGATCAGTCACATTACCGCCATGGGTTGTAGTTATTGTGCCTTTTTGAAGCTCAATGTAACAAACTTTCGTCTGTCAAGAAGATTCAACTCTCTCCAACTGACTCCTGGGAACACATACAGACTATTCCTAATGGATGTATGTTCCCTCTATACCTCCATTCCTCACGCTGATGGCCTCAGGGCGCTACAGTTCTTTCTGGATCAACGCACAGATCAAGCCATCCCTACACGCACACTTGTGAGACTCGCTGAATTGGTCCTCACCAATAATTCCTTTGAGTTCAATGGCCACTACTTTGAACAAATCAGCGGTGTCGCCATGGGCACTAAAATGGGACCCAGCTACGCATGTGTATTTATGGGACATCTGGAACTCAGCTATGATGGTCTTCTCCCTTCTTTTTACCGACGCTACATGGATGACGGCATAGGTCTCACTGACATGTCGGAGGCGGAACTGAACCGTTTCATTAATTATGTCAATAACTTCCATCCATCGATCAAATTCACCTCAGAAATTTCCACCACCTCTGTCAATTTCCTTGACACCACCATTAAGTTAAACCCTACAGGCCTCACGACCTCCGTGTACTATAAACCTACTGATGCTCACGGTTTCCTCCTGTACAGCCCATCCCACCCCAAAAGCTGCAAAGATTCCATCCCATATTCCCAGCTACTCCGCCTTCGTCGTATCTGTCAGGATGATAATGACTTCCTCGAGAGAGCCCACGAAATGCTGGACTTTTTCCGCAGACGGTCCTACCCAGAGGACGTCTTGTCGACAGCTTTCTGTCGCATAACCCAGGTCTCGCGGGAAATGTCCCTCGCCAAGCATACGCGACCTCAGAACAATGAACTCAAGCTTTTCCTCACCTTCCATCCACATGCCTATGCCATCAAGCACATTTTCCTGAGACACTGGTCCATCTTGGAATCCGATCCTACCACTCGTGAGGTATTCTCAAATGGCCCCAGGGTAATTTTCCGCCATAACCAGAGCCTCAGAGACCACCTTGTGCATAGTCGCCTCCCCACGGTTACTTCATCCGTGGGCACCTTCGAATGCCATCGTAGGAACTGTCTGACATGCCCATACGTTGTTCAGACACCAGAAATTGCATTTCCCCGAGGCACCTTCACCTTGAAAGATTCTTTCACCTGCACATCCCGCAATCTTATTTATGTTATCATCTGCAAACGATGTGACATTAAATACATTGGCCAAACGGGCAGATGTCTTGCTGATCGTTTTAGAGAACACCTCAGAGACATCAATCAGGGCGCTGACAAACCTGTCCCCAACCATTTCAATTCCTCCAACCATAATGGAGCCGACGATGCATGTGTCACCGCATTAAAACCCTGCTTCTCCAATAGCTGCGTCAGACTTAAAATCGAATGCCAGCTAATCAACAATCTGGGATGCATCCACCCAGCAGAAATTAATACTGTCGTGGACGCTACAGTATAACTGTGGTATCTTCCCCAATTGTTTACACTACCTATTACCGTGCTGCGCCCCCCCCCCCCCTGATATCTAGACTTAATTGTCCACAAATTTCTATATTTTCATAGCAGACTGGTCACATATTTTTGGCTACTCAAATCCTTTTTGGCAACCCATTTTCAATTCTGCGCCACAAGCGTCTTCGCAGCTGGCCAAGTCACCTTTTCTGCCTCACATGTAAATATCAGGTTGTGCATCATAAGTGATAGGTCGTGTGTTTGTGTTTTGTCGTTGTTTGTCGTTAACTATCTGTGTTGTCATTGACAAAGATTCTGAGAATCGAAACGTCTGTGTGTCGTATTGTACGCGTTCGTGTGTATTTTATCTTATTTTATTTTATTATTCATTTTTTATATTTATTGAGTGCTTCTGATTTCGAATTTTTCACCTGTATTTCGTGACACGTGGATCTCCTTGTAAGGTATGTGCAACGTTGTGATGTTCAGTACATTTTTTCTCGCAGGAGTTTAAAATACCTATTTGTTTCCATTTCATATTGTTATATTCTGCTGCAGCCGCTGCTTTTTCTTTCTATTCTGTCAAGACAGCACGGTGCCAATTTATTGTTGTCTTCATAATCCAGTCCATTCTCAGCAAGAATAATCAAAGTGACAAAAGACTTGTCTACCGTACTCCTGTTCTTATTTCGAATGTATCCGCTTGTTTCCACCCATGAAGAACTCATATCATCATATAATTATCTTATCATATTAATGATAATTTACATAACCCTACCGCAAATATTCAGTTTCCAAAGAAATTTCGTAACAATGCTGTCAGAGACCTTTCCATTGTCAACAAATGCAGTATAATTGTGACGAATTCATTTCAAAGCTTTGCTTTACCATTATGCGTAATGTAGCTATCTGGTCACAGAAGGATCTGTTTAATCAGAAGCCTGTCTATTAATTCCTTTGTTGTTTGAAATTGGCATCTCTCAATCTCTCCAGAATGATCCTGCGTAATATTTCCCCACGAACTGACAGTAATATTATTAATCTCAAAGGTCCACACTGCTGCAGTTCTCCTGTCTTTGGTAATGTTACCAGATATCATTCTCTCCAGTCTGCTGGTATTTTTTAGTCTCCTAGGCATTGCTAGAATAGAAGGCATTACTTACGACGTACACAAGGGTCCTTAACTTGTATTGTTTTTACTACCCGATGTATGCCTTGGTTGGTTAGTTTGATAGGGACATCGAATGATAATAAGCACTGTCGGACGAGGGTTCGACGTCTGATTTTGTTGTCTCGCTAAGTGAGAGATAGACTGGTCACTTAATCCTCTGTGCATTCAGGCCTACAAAATGGGATGACCCTGTCACATCAGAGACCCAATTCCTGCTTCGGGACATGCTTTGATTTTGTTTTATGTATGCCTTACTTAATACCATGGACAGATAGAAAAACCGATGACCACGTCCTACAAAAAACAAATAAAAAGCCGTAAACTGATTAGAGAAATTAGACGTAGAGAGTCAAAAATGTTTGGTCACGTTTTGAGAAAAAATAAATGGAGAACTTGTGGCAACTAGCAAGATAGAGGGAAAGAGAACAGGGGGAAGGCAGAGAAGTAAATATCTAGATGGTTTGGCCACGTGGTATGGTCGAGGCAAGAACACTGAGCTGATCCACGACTCTGGTGATCAAGTGAGATGTCGAAACATGACAGCCCACGCTTATCGGCACAGCACATGATGAATGAATCCCTTACTTGTACACTGACGTGAAGTTTCGTTGTATTAAAGCATGCTATGCTTTTTCACAAAATGTTATTATGAAAACACGCATTTCACTTGCCTGGCTTCACCTACCGTAATCTGAATGCCAGCAACCAGCCCCTTTATGTCAAACAAAACCGTTACAGCAAAATCATTAGGTCTTCTGTAGGGGATGCCATTGAATTTGGGATTATCTGTGGGAATTAGAAACATCAACATAATACAGTTAGGCAGGCCAAAGGCATGCGTTGATGCTTTTTGCATATGTCACTCACATGTAAAGAAGATGATTTTTTAAATCAATTTTCGGAAGACAAAGTGCTGGTTTCCCTATATGTTCCACATCCAGGAGTTGGTTGCGACATCTGCAACTGTTAGCAATTCCAGACTTTCATAACAAGTGCTCGAAGAGGCCTGGCTTAGCCAACACGAAAGTGCATACTGAACCTTAAAGACACGGTGGGCATGGAAATATAAGAGGCAGGGAAACTGGTGAACCATCGAGTCTTTCTGACGGATCTCGAAGAACACAACATACAACAAAGAACCGGCTGCATGATGACGCAGGTAACTGGGTGCCTTGTTCTGATAAGATGCAACAATTACATCTGATCTCTGTGGAAACTCGGTCCTCAGAGCTATGATTAGCACACCTTAGTGGATTACCATCTCCTAACATGAGAGGGCGCTGCAGTTGCAGTGGCTAATACACTTCCCTGCACTCCTTCATTTGCTTCCCTTGGCGTTCTTGTCTAGCTTGATACCGTTTGACTTAATAATGTTCTTGCATCCTGGTCAAAGTTGCAAAATCACCTCCATCCCTTGTGTTATTTATTCGTCCTTTCCCCACGAGGGCACTCATGATGTCAGCATGATTAACTGCTCAAATCAAATATAACGATAGTATAAGCAACAAGGCAAGCAAACGACAGAAATTTACATTTGTCTCTCTGCGACGCTTCAAAGCAAAAGCAGCAGGACAAACGAAGAAGAAAAGAGAAAAAGAAGGAGGTATTTATGTTGATACATACTTGTGTAGTTAGGTATTTATGTCAGTAGTTATGCATTTGTCAGTACATAGGTATTTATGTCTCTAGATAGGTATGTATGTCAGAGGATTTCTATTTCTAAACGAATGTAAATATTTCAGAGCATAGCCTACGATGGGTGACGTTGTAATATTCTGTTATGATAATTTGGCGTGTCCAGCGTGTGCCGCGTGGTTACACACCTGTTTCACACGCCAGTGATCCGGGGCTTGTTTCCGGATCCGGTCAGGGATATGCACTGCTGACGAGCTCAAACGAGAGCGAAACTCGAGTATAGTGCTTCCATATTGACGTGGATAGGCCTTAGGTTCATACCAGAATACGATCAGCGTTGCCAGTAGTGGGTTGTGCTCAATATGTAAATTTCAAATCCCGAAACAACCTTCTCTTCTTCTTCTTCTTCTTCTTCTTCTTCAGCGTTCCGAGCCATTGAGGTTCTTTGCTGCAAATACAATCCGTCTCCATTCGTCTCTCTGGTGGATCTTCTCTTGCCAGTCGTTGATTCCAAGTGCTTGCAGGTCTGTACATGTATTATCTCTCCACCGCCTTCTTGGTCTACCTCGGGGTCTACGGTCATTTATTTCCTGAGTGTAAGCGAGTTTTGTTTCCCTATTATCTTCCATTCTTTCTATATGCCCCAGCCATTGTAGTCTATTAGCCTTCATGATACCAGTGATTAGCGGGGACTTAAACATATCATAAATGTCTTTGTTACTTCTTCTTTTCCACTCTCCACTTTGTGTATCCCTAATGGGTCCAAAGATGCGTCTTAAAATTTTGTTCTCAAAGGTTTGTAACAAGGCTTCGTCTCCTTTCGTTGTACTCCAGGTTTCAGAGCCATTCAGCACAACTGGTCTGATCAGTGTTTTGTATATTGTGATTTTGGTGTTACGAGATAGCGCCTTTGATTTTAGTAGATGTTGTAGTGCATAGTATATCTTATTTCCAGAGTTGATTCTAGTTTGTATTTCTTCCCTTATGATGTTGGAGCAGTTGAAGATCGTACCCAGGTATTTGTATGTTTCCGTTCTTTTAATGGTCATATTATCTATTTGTAAGTGGCCAGAGTTTCTAGCCATTCCGTCTCTTGAAATTACCATATATTCTGTCTTATCTTGGTTGATAACCAGCCCCATCTGTTGGGCTTTTCCCTTTAAGTGAGTCAATATTTCCAATGTCTTTTGTTCACTTTGCCCTATAATATCTATATCATCTGCATAACCAAGCAGCTTGGATGTTCCTCCAATATCACATTCCTCCTTTACCTTCCTTACAACTTTCTCTAGAGCCAGATTGAAGAGTAGCGGCGATAGTGCATCACCCTGTTTCAAGCCAGATGTTATTTGGAAGGGGTCTGATTTCCTGCCTTTATATGTTACTATATTATAAGTATCTTCCATGCATAGTCTGGTCATGTTGATTAACTTCCTTGGTATTCCAAATTCCTGCATAGCATTCCATAGACTATTCCTATGGACACTATCATAAGCCTTTTTAAAATCCACAAAAATGTTATGGAGATCTCTTTTATATTCCCAATGTTTCTCGGCTATTTGTCGTAAGATAAATATCTGATCTATTGTTGATCTGTTTTGTCTAAACCCCGCCTGGTAGTCACCTAATATGTCTTCTGAATATGGTTTTAGTCTATTTAGTAATACTGCAGATAGTATCTTATAGCTTGTGGACAGTAGTGATATTCCTCTATAATTTCCACATTGGAACTTGTCTCCTTTCTTAAAGATAGGTATCAATAATGACTCTTTCCAGTCATGGGGTAATTCTTCTGTCCTCCAGATTTTTATTATTAGTTCGTATAGCTTTTGATGTAATGCATGGCCACCTGCCTTTATAAATTCAGCAGCAATTCCATCAGTCCCAGTTGCCTTATTGTTTTTAAGTCGTGTGATTACATATAGGATTTCTTCAAATGTAGGTTCTTCAATTTGTGGTTCGCATGTTAGAACCTCTTCCTGTGAGAAAATGTTACTTGGAGCTTCACAATTTAGTAATTCAATAAAATATTCTTTCCATGTGTTGCACATTTCCTCATTGGTATTTATCATATTCCCATTTTTGTCTTTTAAACCATATGTGTTTTGTTGGTGCCCTCGTTTCATTGACTTCAGTTCTTTAAAAAATTTTCTGGATTCATTTTTCTGGTGATTAGTTTCCATATCTTTGATTATATTATTCATATATTCTCGCTTCTGCTGTCTGACTATTTTTGTAGCCTCTTTACATTCATTTCTATAATGCTCTTCCTTTTGGATGTTATTGATGTCATTTAACCATACATGTCTGGCATTCTTCTTCCTAATGACTGCTTCTTCACATTTTTGATTGAACCATCTGTTCTTTCTATGCGTGGTTAACACACCGAGACATTCTTCTGCGGTAGACTGAATTGTATTCTTGATGTTCAACCAAGTTTGGTCAATGCTTTCCTCCAAAGGGTTTTGCAGAGTTTCAAGTTTACATTTTATTTCATCTGTAAATTTCTCTTTGACTGTAATGTCTTGCAGTTTTTCTCTGTTATAGGTTGGGTTTAATCTTTGTAATTTAGTATAGAAAGCTCTCTTAAGTTTTATTTTAAATTTTGCTCCAACGAGGAAGTGGTCACTGTGGCACTCAGCTCCTCTATAACTTCTGACTTGCTGTATGTTTGATGCATTTCTGTTGTTAATTAAAATGTGATCTATTTGATTATAGGTTCTCTTGTCACATGATTTCCAAGTTTGTTTGTGTATATCCTTTCTTTGTAGTCTGGTACTGCTAATCTGCAGTCCTTTGGCTTCTGCCAGGTTGATGACTCTCCATCCATTATCATTTGAAGTTGTATGTAGGCTTTCCATACCGGCCACTTTTTTATTAGTTTGCTCTCTACCTATTTTTGCATTGAAGTCTCCTAGCACAATCAGGATGTCCTGTTTGGGGGTTTCTTCTATGACATCTTCCAGATCATTATAAAAGTCTTCTTTAATATCATCTTCTTTTTCTTCAGTAGGTGCATGTACATTAATCATCGTTATATTTTTCCATTTACCTTTTATTCGTAATTTACTAATCCTGTCATTAAAAGCTTTAAAGTTTAAAACGTTCCCCCATAACTCTTTTTTGATGACAAATCCTGTTCCTAATTCATGTTTATTTTGGGTGTTTCCACCATATATTATAATCATTCCATTCCGAAACAACCAAATAATCGAATATAGATATTTATATGAGTTTAAAGGTAAACACATAAGTAGATGTGCATGTGGTTATTATATGAAAGTTGTGTAACAACATATTTTGTAATCTTTCAAAGGACAATTAAACTATCAAACATTCATAAGTTCAAAGCATGCGCATTTAACCTACCCGTGCAGTTTCCAACTTTATGAAAGCCTAACTGTGTCGCCTCTTGAACCCCTTCAGGCATGGAATCAAATGTTTGTTGCAGCAAGTGATTGTATTTCCATGCAACTGTAAAAGGTAATAAGACATAGCGATCATTCACATTTGAATTATGGACATCAACATAGTCATACAGTATTTCAGACACTGCGTGGGTCATGAAACTTCCTGATTATTCCATTCCTTAGTTGTTCGTCTTGTACCGATTTCTTTAATTCCACATATGTCTGCATTATTCGTTTGAGGGGAAATTATCTGGAGCACTTGGTGACAGCTGCCAAAATTGAATGGAAAAGAATAATGGGAAGGAAGAAAAGTAAATTTCTGGATAGCTTGTCCACGTGGCAAAAACGAGACAAAAATACAGAACTGATGTACGACTTTGATGATTGTGTGAGATGGCAAATCATGACCGCTTACGCTTATCAGCAAGGCGGATGATGATGATGTCCGCATTGATAGATCTGTGGATCCTTGTTTTATAAATGTTTTTTCTTGATTTACCCATCCCTCTGTTCCACAGTATTGCACCATGAAGAACTCTCGTACACGTTTCTTTATATCTTAGGGTGTGCTATGAGAGTCTTAGCTTTCTGATTAGTCCAAACAGTTTTCTCTGTTGTATTATTTTCTCCAGAGCTTTTCATTGTCATTTTTTTTTTTCAGTCAGGCCGGTGCATGTAAATGATCGATAATACCACATTTTATTTGGTAATTTGTTCCACGTGTGTATCCATTGTCTACATTTCAGAGCCACAGAACGTTCCAGCCCATGTGTACATATGGAAGCCTGCCTCGCATTTCGAAGGCTGTGTGTTCGTTTCCGGACTTTGTCATTCCATTCACTAGTTGAAACTAGTTACAAAGCTCGCGCTCTCTACGATGCTCGGGCAGACCTCACTGCGAAAAAAGATCTAGCCATATGGAATAAAACACAGTTTGTATTATCCTATTGTCTTTAAACCGCCGTTTTTAAACATATGGAGGATTCTTGACTCATGAGTAGCCATTGATATCCACGAATTTATTTCTCACGTTTTTCTCAATGAGATGCATGGTTTCCCAACACTTGGTATTTATGCCTGTTGGTAAAGTAACAAGCACAGGATTCATGTATACCTTTTAGAGCGCAATGTGTATATGGTGCTAGACTCGCTGGTCTAGGGATTACACGACTTTCTCCATAATCCCGAATATTTTCGTGAGTAACGTGACGTGCGCGAGAATTGGTAGCGGATCAAATGGTTACTTTCGGGGGTATGTGAGCCGGTCGCTCAGAAAGCAATGGCAAACTACTGAGCGTAATAATCTTGCCAAGAAATCAACAACAGCGGTAAAATGCTGGTATTTACAGCGATGTCCTGTAAATAGGATATGCGAAGAAAATATAATTAATGGATAGTTTTATTTAATTAATGACCACCAGTAATAAAATCAGATGCCAAGATTTTCCAGATTAAAGACGTGATTCCTTGGTTCCGAATGCATCTGCTAACGTTAGAATGCTCGACAGTTAAGAGTCGCAAGGATTTGATCTTGCGACCTATATCTTGGCAACATTCTTCTTTACAGTCGTGTCACTGTTTAAGACTCGTGTAGATCTCGTGTACACAGACTGTGATCTATCGTGGTTGCTACGAAACTCATGCACTGATAATTATAATTATAATTATCTAATCAATAAAGAACCGCTTCCAGCGTGGAGAGCTTGCTGTTATGAATCCTCACCACTCTGAGCTCTCGCTGTGGTTGTACACTCCGCCATACTGCTGTTTGTGCATCTCTTGATTGTATCATCTTATTGGTATTGGAAAGTTATATTTTTAGAATATGCACCTTTGCTGTGGCAAAACTAGAATATGAGTCTTGGTCAATTTCGTGGTCGCTAAAAGAAAAATCGGGACGTTTGAAATTAAATGTTACAGAAAACTGCATAAAATAAATAAATAAGATACATAATGACATTCTACAAGATCTCAACATCAAAGAAAACTGAGCCATACACCGCATCAAGTCTGGGAACTCAAATGCATTGCCAACTGTAATCGGCACAGTGGTTTGAGAAGAATAGTGATGGAAGAAACGGCAGATGTTTACCATTAGTAATATGGATACAGGACAGTGCACACACCCTAGGAATAGATGGCAAGGTATCAAAAGTCTTTTCACTGGCAGTTATGATGGCGACGTTCTGCTAGGACATCCTACATGATGATGAAATGCACATTGATGCCTACCTCTTGTCGTCTGTCTCCAACAAATTTCCCATTTACAAGGCCTAGGTTTCATGAATATGTGTATCCTGTTGGGCTAAATCTACAATTCCTGTGCTCTCTAAATTTCGCACCGTCTCCACAAGTTATCAGCGCTAAATCTCTTCTACTTCTATATTTCGGTTTTGGTTGTACACTCCAATAGACAGCAGTTCATCCATCAATCATGGTGATATCTCTCCATTTATATTCTTTCCAACATCTTGCTGTCTTGATTTCGATTTTTCTTTCCTGTTTGATTTTATAATAATAGCATTTCTTTTAATATGGCCAAACTATTTGATTTGTCTTTTGTTAATGTATCTTATCATCTACAACTTCTCCAGGAGGTTTATAGATGTTGGTTTCTGTTTACATATCCACATTTCCAGGACCAGTCTTCGATGTTCTAATTGCTTATCCATTATCCATGTTTCAGTGCAAACAGTACTGTTAAGTGAATATACCGTGCTTTCGTGATTCGTAGGTCAGCTGGATTATGTTGCTTGGTTTTGTGTTTGTTTTCGCCATTCTTGTTAGACGTTTATTGGTGTGTCCGGTAGCTTAAGTTAAAGGTACTTATGTTATTTATTTATGTGGCACAGAAAAGCAAAACAACGACAAAGTACTGTAGGTGGATGATTAATTGTATTGCCGACATCCTAACGATTGTTACGCAAGCTTGCTACGCAGAAATTTAATCTATGTTGTCACAATATGTCATCTTTTCGTCGCCCTGAGCGTCCATGTCTGGATAAAATAGGATTGAGAGGGTTAGTTGGTCGGCTGAATGATTGATAGGTTGGTTAGTTGATTGGTTTGTTGACTGGATGGTACTTTGTGAATCCTTTAGAAGACTGTGCATCTTAACTGTTAAGTCCGATCCATTGGTGTTCAGATTTTCTGAACCATGAACGGGGTTTGCATCTATGGAATTGAATTTTGTCCTCATCCAGTACCAAAGTACCATTTCCTCAGGGATTTTTGTGCAGTGGTCGCCTTACCCATCCCAGCTCTAATTAATTGCACAAGACTGTACTGGAACATCACATCTGAGGATAAGCATATTAAGTCATTCATCTGTACATAGGTCAGCATGGCCAAATGAATAAGAAAGCGTGTTCTTAAACATCCGGTGTGCTGATGCCGAGGTAAGAGGTTCAATCCCTACATCGGACGAGAAAGCTAATCTACACGCAAAATTCAGCCCAGCAGTACTAGAAGTAATATGTATGGACTACGCTTGAGTTAAAAGTGAGCGAGCTCCAAAAAAAAAGCCAAACAAATATTCTGTGAACAGCATATAGTGGCTGCTGGATTTAGGCCCGAGTATATATTTCCTCCACAGGTTTTAGCTATTTCATTGTAAAAACACTCCAAAAAACTGCCCATGTTGACAGAGAGAATAAATTTTTTTTTTTGCATATGACAAACATTCATAAGTTTTCACTACGATATGCTGTACACATTCATTGATTAGGAATATATCAGCGCCAACTAGCAGCATGATCATGAACAAATAATAATAATATACAGTATTATAATGAGTTAAAGTTCGTGATATGGCCCTTGTGTACTTTCTGTCGTCTGTCTGTGGGAAACTGAAAGAAACAGTCATTATTATTCAGAAAGAAACATTTTATTTACAAACATAAACTGTCGAACATACTTTTCGGGGCAATGGAACATTCATTATACCAATACCGTGTTCTTTGTATGTAACAATATCGTTCTTCTTCTTCTTCTTCTTCTTCTTCTTCTTCTTCTTCTTCTTCTTCTTCTTCTTCTTCTTCTTCTTCTTCTTCTTCTTCTTCTTCTTCTTCTTCTTCTTCTTCTTCTTCTTCTTCTTCTTCTTCTTCTTCTTCTTCTTCTTCTTCTTCTTCTTCTTCTTCTTCTTCTTCTTCTTCTTCTTCTTCTTCTTCTTCTTCTTCTTCTTCTTCTTCTTCTTCTTCTTCTTCTTTTTCTTCTTCTTCTTCTTCTTCTTCTTCTTCTTCTTCTTCTTCTTCTTCTTCTTCTTCTTCTTCTTCTTCTTCTTCTTCTTCTTCTTCTTCTTCTTCTTCTTCTTCTTCTTCTTCTGCCTCTTCTTCTTATCTTTCACGTCCGTCTCCCATTTATATCTCGCGCTGAGGAGTTACGCGATCCTGGCCCTCTTCCTCTCTGACTTCTGATATATGTTGACATTTTGCTATTACTTAAAGAACTTTTTATATCCTAATTGTTTAATTTATTTAGTCCCCAGCAATGCATGTTGAGTTATTGGCTCTTCTCCTGTGTAACAAACATCATGCTATTCGCCATTGGAGCATGCAACAGAAATCCACCTACCCCACTGGCAACTTCCCGTCTCTTCATATTCCAACAACAAACGTCGCGTGCAGTAAATTCATTTCTCGTGATTATTTCACTGATTAATTGCCGAAGGATAATATATCGACACATATGACCTCCTATTCTGACAGAGGGACGATTTTGTCGACATACTAGGGTTATTGTCTTATTTGTTGTGTTTCGTGTCATCTTACGCAATTTCAATGCTCAGTGACTGGAAATATACATTATAATACTTGTTCATATGATTGTCTATCATGTTTGATCCAAAAACTACTTATTGTTTGGCTCTGAATCAGTTCAGAAACAATGTAGACTTTTGTATGAAATCATTTTAGACAGAAAGTGTTAGGATTTTAACATGCTTTGTCTACTGTTCCTCTTTGTTTCTACTGTCTGGTGTTTTTCTCCAGCAACAGGCTAAGTTCAACCATTCAGTCCTTTTTTTGATATACCCAGTAAATGTCATTAGTCGTTTCCTTATGGTGTTGAAGGTTAACATCTACGCTACCCGAAACACTCTACCACCACCATCACCACTACCACTACTACTACTACTAATATTACTACTACTACTACTACTACTACTACTACTACTACTACTACTACTACTACTACTACTACTACTACTACTACTACTACTACTACTACTACTACTACTACTACTACTACTATTAGTACATACATAACTACTATACAGCAACTAACATTATAAAGCTACCAATAATATTACAACTGGTACTATTACAACAACTACAACAACTGCAAAAGCAACAACTACTACTACTTACTACTATTATTAGTATTACTACTACTACTACTACTACTACTACTACTACTACTACTACTACTACTACTACTACTACTACTACTACTACTACTACTACTACTACTACTACTACTACTACTACTACTACTAAGTACTGCTACAGTTAATGTTGCGACTATTTATACTACTACTACTACTACTACTACTACTACTACTACTACTACTACTACTACTATTACTACTACTAATACTGCTACAACTACTACTACTACTACTACTACTACTACTACTACTACTACTACTACTACTACTACTACTATTACTACTACTAATACTGCTACAACTACTACTACTACTACTACTACTACTACTACTACTACTACTACTACTACTACTACTACTACTTGTCGCGAAATCACTGTGAATTAACGATCAGATGATACAAATAACAGCGACAGTCTGATTCGCAGCTGCATGTTATTTATTCCTGGAGGCGGTAAGATCAAACGGTACAGCCGTCTTTGAGAGTTCCCCACAAGACAGAAAATTGTAGGCATGTTGTTGTGGCCCGATCGGGAGAATGCAGGAAACACGCTGGCTTGTTTTGGTTGTCGAAACAAGGGAGACAACTTTTGCATTGGTTGAACAAGGGGAAGAGAATAATTCTGAAATAGTTAGTTGCCTTTAAGAACACCTGTGTTGACATCAAAGGAAGTCACTAGAACAATCCAAGTCTGTTTGAAAAACCAAGCTTGTTACAGCGATTGTAAATAAGAGAGTTGGCCTAAGACGGACGGTGTTTTCGCTAGCTCTGTTGGAATTTGAAAAACATCTACCGTGTGCGGGATTAATTAAATTTAATTTACACGTGCCTGTCATGGCAAACTGTATATGTGATTCAGGAGAAAAGCAGTGTTACATAAGGTACTCCATAGATTGTATTTAGGGGTAATTAATGTGGGATAGACTGGTGATAGTAGAGTTTAGGACTTTAACGTAGTGAAGTAATAATTAGCTCTGCTAGTGAGAATAGTGTAGTGGGGTGATATTTGGAGAGATTGAGGATGGGTTGGGAGATAGGGGAAATGTCCAATGGTGGGATTTTCCAGTGGGGTGCCTACTGGGGTTCTGCACTCTGTCTATTGGTCTTTCCTTGTCTTAGCCTGATTCGGATCAAGGTGATGAGCTCCTCTGCTCTATGACAGAGGTTAGTTCGCTGATAAATATCTGAGCGAGGCCGTAGGCCTACACTCAGTTAGTAGGATCAGTGACTAGTGCTCTCACCAGGTGTGTTATTTCTCTAACAGGTTCCCCACCAGTTACGAGGAAGCTCTACACTGGTGGTGATGAAGTTCTACTCCGATGAGGAAGAACACAAGATGAACAGTCAATGGTTTTATTAAGGAAATGAATAATGTCCGAGAAGAAAGTTTGTACAGTAGTGTTTACGCTGGACCCATGATCAGGAGAGTCCACCAGAACATGGCTCAGATGAGCAAAACCATATAACGATTCCTGTGGGATAAGGTTCACCTAGGATGGGTGAGGTTCGTTGATACACCACATATCATATGAACAATTGTGACTAAAAAGGAACATTAAATGTAGCATTCACATGGAGCTGTAGAGTCCATTGGAATAGTACAAGGGACATTGTATTTGAGACAATATAGACAATAGATAGGATCAAGTGTATTAACAATAACAATGATACCTATATTCACAAGTACAAGGATTGAACATTTAAGAACTATAGGGACCTATAGGATGCAGTGTGTAACCGATCCATGATCAGTGTTAAACGATGGACTGTTTCTATTTCGGATGATCATGTAGATGGATTAACAAGTAGCTACAGAAGAAAGTCAGCGTCTGGCAGGAGAGATACATCAATGGGTGAGGTTTTCTTGTGCTGACCTAACGTGCTGTGGTGTGACCTTGCTAGGATGATCTGACTGGGCTACTGATCTGATGGTCCGATTCTACACACATTATAGTACACGACACACATTCTTCGCATACACTTCTCACATACATTACACTTCTCTTTTAATAAATTAATTGTTATTAATTTTTAGAAGCTAGAGTTGTTGAGTATGTTGCGTTGGGGAAGAATAAGAGGGGGCATGATCCAGTAGTGATAGACAGAGAGAAAAAGGTGTCCATAAACTGAGGGAGTGTGGTGGACGGAATCTAGTGGATTCTCCAGGATAATGATAAGGGGTTAAAATATAATTTGGGTGTTGATTCCCCTCACTCCAGGGACGACACTTTAAAGAAACACACGACACTACTACTGCTACTACTACTACTACTACTACTACTACTACTACTACTACTACTACTACTACTACTACTACTACTACTACTACTACTACTACTACTACTACTACTACTACTACTACTACTACTACTACTACTACTACTACTACTACTACTACTACTACTACTACTACTACTACGACTACTACTACTACTACTACTACTACTACTACTACTACTACTACTACTACTACTACTACTACTACTACTACTAAGTACTGCTACAGTTAATGTTGCGACTATTTGTACTACTACTACTATTACTACTACTACCATCTTATTCATAACTGTTCCTGCAGCTGCTGTCACTACTAACGTTATTACTGAGTTTTCTACTAAAAGGGAGAGACTCCGCTAGCGCAGTGGTTAGCAACTTGTGGTCCTGTGGTCAAATCTCCTTCAAGGCGGAAATTTCTTTCACTGAAATTGACCCCCAGTCGACCCAGCCTAATAAGTGTAACAAGAAGCTCCCTGGAAGATAAAGGCGGTCGGCGTGGCAGTGACCACGTCACCCACCCAGTTCCGATTGGAATATACAAATATGGGTCCGGCACCATATACCTCAGCGCTTTATTGCGTGTCAGATGGTCCTTTATTCATTTACTTTCTATATAAATACTGAAGGTAAAATTGCCTAAGAAATCACAAAACAGCTAATAAACGCTGGGGTGGATTGCGACGTCCTGTAAAGGACATGTAACTAACTGTAACCACACAACCAGTACATCTCATGGCGTGAAATGGGGCCCTTTATTTACTGTACTTCTAAAAGACAATCATTATGCCTTATTTCCCACAAGTTGACGACGAACAGGAGAGATCTAAAGTATTGCGCTTAGTACTAGAAAATTGCTGGTCCTTTGCAGAACTTGACCTTCAACCCGAGGTTTTCTAGGCAAATTTACATTCGGTAGCTGGACATTGTTTTCTGAACGAGAAGGCAACATTCAATTCAAATGACCACTGTGTGGAATGAACCCTCTACACCTCTGTAATGAATTTACTTGCACGTTTACTTGCCAGTTCAGTGGTCATGTGTACGAAGTCCCAGTACCGCGGTCTTGTTTTAATCGATCGGGGTTCCCTGGTCGGCCCTCCCTAAATTTTTTTGTATCCATATCCTATTTACAGGACATCGCTGTCAACACCACCATACGTTAAAACCCAGCGCGACGCTGTCCGCTGCCAAATCGGTCGCAGCTGTGATTCGAACGCAGATAAGTGGGCTCACAAGTCGCCACGGAGCTCGGCCCTGCCTAAACTGGTACCAGGAAATATCTGGGAAGTAAAGACGGTCGATGTGATATTTATCACGTCACCTATCGAGTTCCGATTCGTCAATAAATACATAGGCTAACTCTATAGTCTCAGAACGTCTTCTAGCGTGATAAAGGGTCCTTGACTTTAATTACAGTGTCTCGTGGATGCAGTTTGGTCACTTATGGTCTGGACCTAATCTGGTATGAAAAGTATGCCATAGAGGCGTTATAATTATAGTTATAGTCATAGTCGTTGGATCAACATCACGGCACACGGTTTAACCCATAAGTGCTCCGTTTTCCTTCTAACTCAAACCTGAGTCTGGAGAAACTCAGCTCAATGCACTAACTGCGTTGCATCGGCGAGGATCCTAAAATACATTGGGTAGATTTTTAACTCGAAATTTTGCCCGGACAGCGCCGTTAGGCTACTCTTTTTCGATTTCCAACTGCCAAGGGATTTTTTACGTGCGCAACAATACACACGGGCGTCCGATCTCACTACCCAGAGACCAGGGGAAATTTTATTACTGAAAGTCCAGGTGGATTTTTTAAATAATTTAAAAATAAAAAAAGCCATAGAGGCGTGAGAAATGGTACTTTACTGTGTCATTGTTATTACGATTTATAATCTACAATCTGGCGAATCTGCAACCTTGACCAAACTGAAAGTACATAACGTTAAAAGGGGAGAAGCCAGACAAGAACGCAATGCAGGGGGACCAAAGAAGAATATTCAACCAACATACAAATGGTGTCGACGACCACTATGCACTGAGGGTGATACTGAGGAGAGGATCTGAGCACTCATGGACAGAATGGTTCGATCCTCATACACATGTTGATGTGTACTGGGTATATGGCACTAGTCACATAGTATTATACACTAACAGGTATTCGATAACATTTATTCGAATATAGAGTGAGTACACATCTAACAAACCTATGTAGAAGTTTATACAACAACAGTGAGTGCATAGTGAGAGCAATTGGAGGACACTCAGATCCCTTCACCATAAGATCTGGAGTACGACAAGGTTGTGTCCTGTCCCCTCTCTTGTTCATAACATATATAGACAACATATGTAAAGAAACCAGCCAAACAGAGATCGCAAGAATACTGCATGACGAGAACACAGAAGAAGAACCATCTGCAAACCTAACCATTAGAGAACTCCTGTTTGCGGACAACCAAGCACTAATAGCAAAATCAGAAGCTGAATTACAAGACCTCATGAATAGTCTAAACGACATGTGTAGGGAACATAACATGACAATTAGCACAAGCAAAACTGAGGTAATGACTATAACTAAAGCAGAACAAACAACAACAATTCACCTAAACGAACATCTCTTGAAACAAGTAAAGAGTTTCAAGTACCTAGGAAGTATAATATCATCAAATAGCAGATAAGAAGACGAGATCGAAAATAGATGCAATAAGGCAAATCAACTCATTGGACAAATGGCACCAATACTAAAGAACAAACATGTATCAATAACTACTACGAAAGCACTTTACAACACAATCTTCCTACAAACTCTATGCTACCAATGCCAAACCTGGACAATGACAGAAAAAGAGAAAAGAAAAATCACAACAGAAATGAGGTTCCTGAGAAGAATACTTAACGTATCAAGAAGAGATAAGATCAGAAATGAAGAAATCAGGACTAAAGTGCGGGTTAAAGCAGCAGTAGATTTTATTAGAAAGCAGCAAGTCAAATGGTTTGGCCATGCAAGTAGGTTACCAGTCAACAGCATACCACAACAAGCAATGATGTACAGACCAGATGGAAACAGAGGAAGAGGCGACCACGTAAACGTTGGAAGGAGGGAATAGCAGAGCCATGGGAATATCGATATATGAAGCCCATAATCGGGCACTCTCACGATGTTTATACTTCACTTCGACAACGCAAGGTACAAGAGGAACATGATGAGATGAGATGAGGTATTCGATGGAGGGTACGACCTTTAATTCCCAACACATCTCCTTGTACCTATCTTAGACCGTGTCAAATTGATAGCCTAGATTTATTGTAAACATCCGCCTCATGAGGATTTGAACACATTACCACCAGATTGGCAATCATGCTAGCCATTGCGCCTCCGCGGCTTCCCTAAATTGCAAGGTAACGCAAGTTTATTGGAGGCCTTTTTATTTAATACATCCACAACTTACCCAACCGAATCAATTAAATGACAGCAAGCAATTGTGTCTTCTATTGGTGCCAATAATTTATATCATTAGTGTCACTATGTCTCACCATCTAACCTTGGGGGTATGCCATAGCACACGCCAATGAAACACAGGAAGATTATGACGCTCCACATGTTGTTGCTAGCAGGAATTTTTGGGTTCTACGATGAAAATGTAGAGAGTTGATTGCAATTTTCCCGTGATCGATTTGTTTGGTTTATCTACACCGTTTTAGGTTTACGGATACCTAGCGGTATGTGTGTCCTTTTATACATTACAGCGTCGGCAATTACTGTGGATTACTTCGGTGTTTCTAAAACTGTATTCCGATGGACCCATCATACACATGTAACTTTTCTTTTTCTGCTCCTACTGCCCTTTGTCCGCCATTGGAGCATCGGTCTTCAACTATTTCAAGCAACGCTGACCTATATTTTGCTACTAACCGCTGTTCCCTCCATGGCCTACTTATAGTGTAATCTTTGTCTATAATTCTGGTATCCCTGTATCTTTAGGTCTCCCTTTATTCCGATTGCTCTGTGGGCTCCAAAGAAAGGACTCCCGAGTTATAATAGTATTGGGTTATCTCAATGAGTATTCCATCCAACACTAACGTCTTTTGCTTTCTTCTTGAGTCGATGTCGCGTCGAGTTTTTTGTCTCTGCATTAGTGATTCTGCCATACCATTTTAATTCTATTTTGCTCAGGCACCTGTTGGTGAATATTTAAGCTCATTGGTAATAATTATAACTTTTGGCTAACTCTAAAGTGACGATAATGTGTTCATGGTTGCTTTTGTTTTAAAGTATTTCAGTTGCCACATAACATGCCTGTGTTTTTACTGATCGAACGGCACCTGGCCTTTCGTCCTTCGGCCTAGTGCCATGCAGTGAGCCCTCGGGAGCCGCGGTCGCGTAGTGGCTAGACGTTCGCCTGCCAGCCTTCTGGTCATGGGTTCTATCTGCATCATCATCATGTGCTGCGCCGGTAAGCGTGGACGATCATGGTTCGACATCTCGCTCGATCGCTAGAGTCGTGGATCAGATCAGTGTTCTTGTCTCGACCATACAACGTGGCCAAGCCATCCAGGTATTTACTTCTCTGCCCTCCCCTTGTCCTCATCCCCTCGGTCTTACCAGTTGTCACCAAGTTCTCCAATTTATATTTTCTCATAACGTGACCAAACAACTGTGACTGTCTCTAATCAGTTTACGATCTTCACGTGTTTCTTGTATGATTTGGTCATTGGTTTTTCTGTCTGTCCATGGTATTATTTGCATTTTCCTCAGAAACCACATTTCCACAGCTTGTCTACTCATTGTCCACGCTTCACATCCATACAAAAACACAGGTTTAATGTAGCACCTCAACACTCTTTTTCTCATTGCAAATGACATCTTTTTATTGGTCAGTATGTTTTTCATCTTGTTAAAGGCTGCCTTCGCCATGGCGATTCTTGTTTTAATCTCTTCAAGGCAATTCCCATCTGTCATGATCTTAAATTACATGTACATTGGCTCGCTCTCTCAGAACAGGGGATGAAACAATCATGCACTCTCAATGATTGGACTCTCACACGCAGCCAAGTGTAGGAACCTTTTAATCACGGTAACTGTTTACACTAAGTACATTCGTGACTAGTTGCAAGCTTAACTCGGCGCAACGCGTACATGATTACAACATGAAGTATATACATGGTACATCTTATTCTAATACAACATCTCTCTCACTCAGTCGCAGCTTACATACGCACCACTCTACTAGTCAGCCCCGCTATCTCACAGCAGTCAAAGAATACAAGCACAACTCTCTCTGTCCGTCCTGTCTCGCTGTCCTGAACCCGTCTGCCCAACACAGGTATTCTTGGTCAGACCTTTGCTTGTCATCCTCGTGCATCCCGTGTATCACGCTGACCACTGAGCGGCAATTGCGTCGTGGATTCTCGGTGACACCTTGCTGCCGGTGACGTTGGCTGTCGTAAGTTGTCGTTCACCTACAGGCCGTGGAGATCCTGACACTCTCCCCCACCCTCCTGTATGATCATATAGGTGGTTATTCATAGTCTCAGTTTATAATGCAATTATAAGTCAGGATCGACTAGCTGATTATCCTGATGGATTGTTTAATGGTATATTTAAAGGGTGCTATATGCTTGGCCGTGATGTATGATATATATATATATATTACTTCATTCGGTTCTGCCATTAGGCTACTTGCATCAAGTATTGTCCCCTGGTTGGATTAGTACTTTGTTTGACAATGGACTCAGCACAGACCGGAAGTTAACAGCGATAGACGCTATCTTTCAAGCTACGCACCCCCTCACAACAAAAGACGTGTTAGGCTTTAAATCATCTATATGATGATTTCAGAACCAGAAAGCTAACCCGTATGGCCAGATATTCCAATTCTGGTCCATCAAATTTAGTAAACATCGTCCACTTCTAGTTGACGCAACCTGGTGTTTCGCAGTCGTTTAGACCACTATGAAACAAAACTTATATGCATGCATCAATTTACCAATGTTAGATTGTTTCCCCTTAGGTACAGTCATAAATCACTATGCGGGGAAATTTTCAGATGCTTTCAAAACAATAAAGTACATTTGTTTTCTTTCTTCTAAGTGTCAAACGTTTGATCTTTATTTACAATAGTGACATGCCTGGCACTATTGAAAAAAAAATAATCAATAGACTATCCCTAGATCACAAAAAGTATAAATCCTTTCTCTCAAATTCTCTTATGTAAATTATAAAGTCACAAAATTCATTTACTCGTTCATTCAAACTTAACTATTTCTGTGTATTGTCTGCTATTATGTTAATTTAGAAAACCAATTGGAAAGGAAACGGAAGTTAATATTGTGTTTACACGCTTCTGGAATACACACATTTCCTTTAAACAGTATATTGGATTATATTTTTCTATGCAGCGTTGTCGTTTATGTAACACAGTCCATAACTCACTTAAAATATTTAGCACTATTCGGTGGAGTTATTTCGTAATGTTAACAAGTGCTGGCACTACTCAACACGCTCTGGAAATAAGGTGAAGTCACCTCACAATGTCAATAAGTATTGGTACTACTCAACACGTTCTGGCAATAAAGTGGAGTTATTTCACAATGTTAATAAGTACTGGTACTATTCAACACGTTCTGGAAATAAGGTGGAGTTATTCCACAATGTTAATAAGTAGTGATTCTATTCAACATGTTCTGGAAATAAGGTGGAGTTATTCCACAATGTTAATAAGTACTGGTACTGCTCAATATTACCACGTTCTGGAAATAAGGTAAGATTTTGTAGTTGTTTGTGAGAATCTCTTCACTGGTTCATGTCCTCTTCATTTGCACATTCTGACGTATTCATTTGTCCCCACTTTCAAAAATTAAAACTGTAATTTGGGAATATAAAAAGGACATAGTCCGTATCACAATGTATAAGATTTGACAGCGTTCTTTTATGACGGGCTATTATCTGCGCTGTACTGTGATATATGTCTGAGTGCAGTTTGTAACTGTATTCAATCTTTGCGCTCAGGCGTAGTTGGACTGTCAGTGGACTTGTCGAGAGGAATTCTTGACAGGAGGTCTGCAATCGTGTTCTCTGTTCCGCTGATATGGCGTACCTCAAAGCTGTAGTTCTGGAGCAGTAACGCCCATCTGGTGATTCTGTGATTTGTTGGTGTTCCCTACATTATCACTTTTAGTGGGTTGTTGTCTGTTTCCACAATTAAATGTTTACCTAATAAAAATTTGGATAATTTAGACACTGAATAAATTAAACCCAAACATTCCAACTCGGGTGAGCTGTAGTTCCGTTCACTTGCTGTTAATTTACGGCTGACGTACGCTACCGGATGCAGGACGTCATCGTAGGTCTGTAACAGGACACCAGCCACACCTACATTGCTCGCGCCACATCTTACTGTGAAAGAAATGTTAAGGTTTGATAATTTTAGTATCGGGTTAGATGAAAAGTAGGATAATATCTTTGTAAGAGCTGATTTCAGGCCCTCTCTGTTTACAATTTTATTTGGTTGGCGTTTTGTCAACAAATTGGTAAAGACTTCTGTTAAATCTGAGAAGTTCGGTATGAATCTTCTATAATAATTTAACAATCCAAGCATACTTCTTACTTCCTTTTTCGTTTTAGAAAGTGATAATTTCAAAATTCTAGATACAATGTTCTTCTCAGTAGTAATGGTATCATCAGAAATTTTATAACTTAAAGAACATATTTCATGAAAAGAAATTCTGACTTTTGCTGGATTTACAATAAGGTCGTTTTGCTTGATGCGTTGAAAAGTTTGTTGCAGTGTCGCTAGTTGTTCAGTCATACTGCTGTTGTTTATGCAGATGTGTATGTCTGTCAGTACATGGCATATGTCTTCTAACAGCAGTCTTGTCGTTCTAAAATGATATGAATAGGTTTTGACTGATGTAAATGTAACATGTAGCCATTGATGGAACTTCGATGGTATGGTAGATGGTTTTAATTGTGTTGGGTCATTTGTAGTCCATGTTTGCATGTAACTATTTGTCGTGCTGTGTTTTGATGTTGCTGTTTCTATCGTGTAACTAATGCTGATGTTCTGGATTGTTGTTGAATCCGTGTGTAGTATGATGATGCACTGTAGTGTCGAATGGTTATGTTTCTTTTGGATTTTGTTTGCCAATCTGATCAGGTGTTTAACCTTTGTTTTAATTTGGTCTGTGTCAGTGTCTGTATGATGGGTCACTGAATTGTGTGGTGTTGTTTTAGTTGTTCTATCGATATAGTCTGTGGATGCAAAGTCTGTACTCTGTTGTGTTCGTTCAGTCATGAAGATTGAATTTGTCGTTCTGTCGTTGAGGTTGGGTTATCTAATTTTGTTACCACATTGTTGTAACTCTGATTCTGGATACAGATTATTGGTGGGTATGCAATTACAATAACGCAGTGCACATGTAATAAGACATGTCAATGACATTATAATTAAGCCACACAGAAATGTTAAGGCACATATTGTCTTCTTGTGATTCGATCTGTTTGGTTTTGGTTGATGCCTGGTTTGTGTTAATTTTATTGTGTTGTTTACTTTTGATGTTACTTGGCCCTCTTTTGGCTTTTGGCCTGCAGGTTTAACATATTTTTGTGATGACACATCATATTTATGTGCCTTTATAAGGTTTTCTCTCATGTCCTTGGGTGGTGTTGTTAATTGCTGTGATGTCTCAGTTTCGTTTATTTGAGACTCTGTTTCTGCAGCTGATATGGTATCTGCCTTGGTTGGTAAGATTTATTATGGTAGATTGTAATATGCTCATGTGGCATGTAAATTACCTCGGGTAGATTACCAATGATCAAATCACAGCATGGGTTAAATAATGCGGCACACTTTACCTTGCCTGTTAGAAACGGTGTTTGTATGTATGCCCATGCCACTGGGTACTTTTCAATGTTCCCTGAAAATGTTCTACAGGCAACGAATTTTCCTGTGTAATCTGAGGGATGTAAATAATCTTTTCTTAGACCAATAAGCGTGCTGCCGCTATCCCTTAATACACTAGCTACTTTTCCGTTAACATAAACCTGATGGATATTTAGTTATCTTTTGAAATCTATGACTATCTTGGCTTCTTCGTTTGTTATGGGAACAGAATGTCCACATGTTAGAACACCATCTTCATGGAACTGGTTGCAAGTTCTACATTTATCTCGGTGGAAAACATCAATACTTTCAGCTGCATTTACTGGTTGTTGACTTTCTTCCTGTTCTTTCTCAGAGGATGAACTATCAAGCATTGCTGCATTAGTTTTTCTTTTCATTTGTTTACTCTTACACGAATGAAGCCAGTGTCCTTAAGCTTTACAAAGAAAACATTTAGTTAATCGCTAAAAGTTCTTTCTTTCACTGTCTCCTTTATATATGACATTTTGTAGGTATGTAAGATATCCTGGGTTTCTATCACACATGCTGTTTTCTTTGTGATTATAGTTACAGTATTTACACTTGTAGTTACTGAATTTTCTAATTGTTTTTACTTTATTATATGCAGTTGGTTTGGATCTATCGTATGTAGCAGCTGCTACACAATCTGTCTCTTTTACAATATTAGGAAAACAATCTTTATTTTCTCTAAAATAAGCGAAGCCACGTTTATCCATCTCTTGTACTGTTTCACGCTCACATTCTTGCAAAAATCGTGAAAAAGGTAATGGTAGTGTGGATAAGATCTGATCTCTTAAAATTAGATCTTTCAACCGTTCGAAATCATTGTTCACTTTAGCTGCTGATAGCCATCTATTGAAAACATTTTGAACTTGAGAGGTGTGATCTGAGGACGTTTGTGATGGTTTTGGAAATAACTTGGAAAATTGTTCTCTATAACAAGGTTCAACTAAATGAAAATGTGTCCTGATTTCGGTTTTGATATACTCATGGTTTGTTCTTAGTTCATCAGGAGTGGTTTCTATGACTTTTAATGGTTCCCCCGACAGACTTTTCATATATGTCATATTCCATTCTGAAACTGGTACTTGGTAATGCTTTAAAATGCGCTCGAAATTATGGGTCCAAGCTGAAATACAGTCTCCAGTAGTGAAATTTCCGACAATACCTTGGTATTTCTTATACTTGTGTTCTTTTCCTTTGGTGTCTGATTTTCTACTTTCATTTTTACTATTAGCTTCGATTTCTTGTCGTTTCATCTTCAACTGCGTTTCAAGTTCTTGTCTTTTAATTTGTGAATTGATTTCTAGCTCAGCTGTTTATTCTTAGCAGCTAACTCTGCCTGTTTATTCTTAGTGTCTAACTCTGTCTGTTTATTCTTCGCATCTAACTCAGCCTGTTTATTCTTAGCGACTAACTCAGCCTGTTTGTTTTTAGCATCTAACTCAGCCTGTTTGTTCTTAGCGTCTAACTCAGCCTGTTTATTCTTAGCATCTAACTCAGCTATCTTTACCTCCGCTTCTATCTGTTTCTTCTTATCATCTAATTCAGCCATTCTTCGCTTTCTTTCTGCTGCCCTTTCCTCTCTTTCTCTAGCTTTATCTTCTCTTTGGACATGTTCTGTATATTATGTCTCACTCCATTTCGTTAAATCTTCTCCCGTTAAAACTAAGTTTTTTTCACTGACTCTATGAAGTCGTGTAAAGTAGATATGATAGTTCAAAAATTGTGTTACAATGGCACCCAAAATTACAAAACAAAATTACAATATACAATCAAATATATGCAATTCAATCTAATAGTTATATAAAAATTGCAATGGTGAGTAAAAAAAAATCCAGGGCGGGCCTGATCTCTCACAAATATATATAACGAAAAAAAATACTTAGCTGCCGATGAAGTTCGGAGCTTTCGATGACTGCACCAGAAAGGGGTGTTTGTACTTTACGACCCGGAAAACCAATTCGGCTTGTCTGTACTAGTTGAAGAAAAATATGTTTTCTGGGGAAAGAAAACTGTTATTAGTTGTTCGACTTTGGGGTGTATGCGTTGTCAACTAATTGTGTATAGGTTTGTATGCAGTCAAGTATGAATGTAAGTTTGTACTGTTTTCGTCGTTGGTACTAGAATAGTAGAGGACTGTGTATGTTCAAAGTACTTGCAAGTTAAATTTACTGCTTACGGCTGCTCTTGCTCACTTTTGCTCAGAGTTATTTGTATGCAACATTCCATTTTCCACACATTTTATAATTTACATAGTAGTCATATTCATCATTGTTAAACACACGTTCATAAGCCGGACAAGTTATTCGCGTTCGTCCTTTCATACATCTAGTTCAAAACCGGACGAGATCTCCACGTTCATTCCCTGTCATGATCTTAAATTATATGTACATTTGGCTTGCTCTCTCAGAACAGGGGATGAAACAATCATGTACTCTCAATGATTGGACTCTCACACGCAGCCACGTGTAGTAATCTTTTAATCACGGTAACTATTTACACTAAGTACATTCGAGACTAGTTGCACGCTTAACTTGGCGCATCGCGTACATGATTACAACATGAAGTATATACAAGGTACATTTTATATAATACAACATGTCTCTCACTCTGTCGCAGCTTACACACGCTCCACTCTATTAGTCAGCCACGCTATCTCACAGCAGTCAAAGAATACAAGCACAACTCTCTCTGTCCGTCCTGTCTCGCTGTCCTGAACCCGACTGCCCAAAACAGGTATTATTCTTGGTCAGACCTTTCCTTGTCATCCTCGTGCGCCCCGTGTATCATGCTGACCACTGGGCGGCAATTGCGTCGTGGCTACTCGGTGACACCTTGCTGCCGATGACGTTGGCTGTCGTAAGTTGTCGTTCACCTACAGGCCGTGACTGTTCCGAGATAATTGTACGATTTACTTGTTTAAGAATATTCCAATTTACGTCTTCTTAATGACGACCATAATCTGTCTTCTTACATTTCAATTCTATCCCCAATTGTTCACTGTGTGCAACAACCGCATCTACTAAATGTTGCAGATCCTGCTCATTGTCTGCAATCAATATTGTATCATCCGCATATCAAATGCTATTGATGCATCGGGGCTGACTATTCTGATTTTTTAATTTGACCTGGCCTGCCAGGTTGACCCAGCCTAACATGGATATTCAGAAATGTGTGATAAGTAAAGGCGGCTTTCCTGATACTGGCCACATCACATACTCAGTGCCGATTGGTCAGACATCTTATGCCCAAAGCGCCTTAAGGCGGGTAAAAGGATCCTCTGGTTTTTTTTTTCTTCTTTTTTTTACTTACTGACCGCTTGGGAATATCGACTCCACATACTGCCATTCGGCTCTTTATCAATCCACCGCCCTATCTTGAGCCACTGTTTCACTGTAGTTACTGTGATTGCTTATAATGGCAGTGGTCACCAGAGGTGGAATATTTTATTCCTGCCAATATTGGTCTTGGACCGACCGAGTATCATAAATTCGATACCAGATGATTTTCAGAATGTTCTAGGAATTGTCAGGGAAGGAATGGCGTCGAGGAAGGAACTAATCACACCGCCTCATTATACGTTACCTAAAATATGTTTCGTCCTAAACCTTCAGTCACCGTAAGTGGTACATACCTAGAGATTATGGAAGACAGGCAGATAAATCAAACGAATGAACATATATATCATATTAAACATCCGAACCAAGTGAAGAAGATATGAACTTGTGTTGGAAGTCAACATTTGTTGGGCATGTTATGAGAAGAAATGAATTGGAGAACTTGGTGACAACTGGTAAGATCGAAGGTAACAGACCAATGGAAAGACCTAGAAGCAAATACCTGGATGGCTTGGCCTCGTGGCATGGTCGAGACAGAAACACGGAGCTGATCACGACTCTGGTGGTCGAGTGAGATGGCAGAACATGACCGCCCACGCTTACCGGCATGGCACATGATGAATGGATGGGACCAAGTTCATTTTTGTAAGCATTACATTATTATTTGGAGGTCAACATGGCCGAATGAAAAAGAGCACTTGGTCTTCAACATCCGGTGTGCTGATACCGAATTAGCTGGTTCAACCCCTACACCGGTCAGTTGGACTAATACTGTTGATTTCTCGTCCTTGACTTAGGGACGTAAATTATAAATACCTCTGAAGTTTCCTCCCCACCCCCTCCCACCCCACCACACATACACACCCTCTCTCTCTCTCACACACACACACACACACACATACACACACACATACACACACACACATACCGCCCTTGACCCTTGTGTAGTGGATGAAAGGTCTTGGCTTCCTGGCCAATGGATAAGAATTGGAGGTCCCGGTGCAGACTAAGCACGCTAAAAGTCCACCAGCAGCTGGACACCTAAAGGAGCAGAGCGAATAGCCTGTGGCCAGGCTACACCTGATCAGTAGGAAACCAACACACACATGAACATATCTGATTATAGTACGGATACATAAGGATTCTCGCCCGTGCTACGGAGCTAGTGCACTGTGTTTTGAGTCTCCTTCTGTGATCTGTGAGAGGAGACTGGAGCATCTATAGATATGTATGCGTGCAACGACAACGTTCATTGACCACAAGCCAAAATCATATCCGTAGCAGGACGTCCTGCACTCTATCTAGACCTCTTTCCAACCAAGAACATTGTCGGAAGAGTTGAACATTATCTGAGACTAATTTAGACAGACAGGATCGATGCAGAACCGCGCTAATGACACAAAAAGAGCGATCGCTAATTAGAATCTAGTCCCGTTCGCTGAATAAAGCAAGCGAACACACAACTAGTGGATCCACTATATCAAAATAGATAGCTCTGTGATCAACGGGAGTTCAGTCTGCAACCATCAGATGAATAATTTAATCTGCTCTGTCATACACAACTACAAGACTGTTAATCAACACTGAGTTCACAGTTTTTGTTTGTTTCCGTTATACCAACACTGAGCTAACAGTTTTTGTTTGTTTAATGTGTCTGTTATTCAGAGCCTGTGGTGCATGACTAGCAAAGAAACTTTTTTTTTTTAAAAATTTACAGCCCGCAACTTTCCCATGGACACATACAGATATGAGTCATGGACCATTTCGCAATAACTACAGAAGAATATCGGGGCTTTGCAGCTTAACTGTTACAGGGACATGTTAGTATACCGTGGAACAAGAGAGAGAGAGAGAGAGAGAGAGAGAGAGAGAGAGAGAGAGAGAGAGAGAGAGAGAGAGAGAGAGAGAGAGAGAGAGAGAGAGAGAGAGAGAGAGAGAGAGAGAGAGAGAGAGAGAGAGAGAGAGAGAGAGACATTGAACAAGATCTGAAAATCTAGGAAAATAAACTCATAAATAGCATCATGTCTCGAAAGCCGCAATATTTTGGCCATACTACATGTCAGGTCATAGTCAGATATGACTGAGCTACCGTATGACAGTAGACGGTAAAACATGCTGTCTGTTAGCGCCGAATGTTGGGCGGTGCACACCAAACCCGACACCCCACATTGTGCCAACTGCTTCGAGTGGCGGAGCGCAAATGCAAGCACAAGACTAACCCTAGTGAGAGGACAAGTAGCTAAAGATTAAATATCATGGCAGGGCAGACCAGGCCCTAAACCTTTGTCGGCGATTGATCCAGGATCGAAGCTCCTACATGTGGATAGTTAGAGAATTGCTTTGCTGGTCCAGCAGCTTCTGCAGCTTGTCTTTTTCCAGATTTATTGGTGTTACCTTTCCTCTGAAGTAAACTAGGCAGGCCGAGAGAGGAATCATGCTGCATGATAACACATGGTCTCCAATTTCAGCCCAGACAGTGTGCTATGGAGAGGTATTACTCCTTGTTACAAACTATCGTCTGTCAAGACGACAAGGTGTCATTCATTGCATGTAACAGTGGCTTGGAAAGAACATTGATGGAACGCACGGTGTCTGGAAGAAGAGGCAAGGGTTGAAGAGCACCAACGTGGAATCCAACATTGCAGATACCAAGGGCTTGAAAATGCACGAAGCACAGACAACTAGCAAAGTATCAAGACTCTAGTCCACGTGTCGTGATGCGGGCGGTGTTCTGCAAATGACCTGCTATGTCATGATAAGTGTGTCTATGATCTCTATTTATTTTCTTTACTATGAGTGCTAATCAATAGCTGTATATATAATTTATCATGACATTTCAATAATGTGAGAGCTTTCCATCAATTACTATTTCTGTTTACCAAATAATTCATCAAGGTGTGTATACGAGGGGAAGTCAATAAGTAAGTCACAAATGGCTGTAGAAAAATAACTAAATATAGTAACAACTTGAAACCAGTTTTTTTATACATACATTGTTCCTTTATTTCTCAACATAATTTTCATCAACACTGATGCACTTATCCCATCGTTTTATCAGTCCTCCCAAACCGACTACATAGAACTGCGTGCTCTGTTTTCTAAACTACGTTTTCACTTCACATTCAACTTCGGCGTCATTTGCGAAATGTCTCTCGCCAAGGTGAGTTTTCAGTCGACCAAAAAGGCGGAAATTGCTAGGGGCTACGTTGGGGCTGTAAGGTGGATCTTCCAGAACTTTCCACCTTAGTTGGTTAATTTTCTCCTGAGTTAATCGAGCCGTATGTGGTCTGGCATTGCCATGAAGAAGCATCACGAAGTCCTGGACGTTTTCTTCGAATTGCATCATGAAGCATCGATAGAACGGCACAGTACGATGCATAATTCACATTGTCACCTTTCTTCTTGAACTTGGTTAAAACACTCATTGACAATCCCAGAACACTGTCAGCATAACTTTCCCTACTGATGGCGTAACCTTAAATTTTTGAGCATAAGGCGAAGAAGGATGTTTCCATTGCATTGAAGCACGCTTTGATTCGGGCTGTAAGTGATGCACCCATGATTCGTCTCCAGTAGCAATCGTGTTCAACATGTCTTCTCCTTCATCTTCGTATCGACAAAGATGATGCAAGGACAGGCCAAATTGGTTCATATTGTGATCTTCCTGTCTGGATACCCACCTTGAGCACACTTTCTTAAATGTCAATCGGTCATGCATTATGCTGTATGCTGAACATGTGAGCACCCTATTACAGATGCTACAGAGGCTATCGTTACTCGCCTGTCACCTCTAATCATCTCCTCCACCCGCTGCACGGATGCTTCTGTTGCAATCTCAACGGGACAAGCAGATCGGATTTCATAAACAATTTTAGAGCGTCATTGAGAAATTTCTACCAAGCTATGCACCGCTTTACGGGACAAACCTTTGGTCAGCATAAACAGGAAGCACTTCATTATGAATGTCCTTTGCAGGCAGTCCTTTTACCCACAAAAAACGCATAGCAGTACGTTGCTCTTTGGTTGTACACTTCGTAAGTACAGTCGCCATTTTTTTATGCGCTGCGCATGCGCACGAGACACCTAGCGCCACCTGACGAACGGGAATATAAATTTCAATGTTGCTTTCACCTAATGACACATGTAGAAACGCCCGACTACTTTACTTGCCATCCCACAGAACAGTGTGACTTACTTATGGACTCGCTCTCGTAATTACATTGGTGATATCCATTGATTATTGTTGTCTCGATGTTTACTGCTGGCACAGGGAGAGCCATGAGATGAGCTTGTCTGTCTTTATTGATTTTGTTAAGTTTTACTATTTTAATTAACTCTTTAGAATGTAGTTCGGACCGACGGTCGATATTAATTATAACGATTGAGAGACAGCATAATATGTGAGTAGCAAGTGCTTATGTCGTCGTGAAGAATATAAAGAATATTAAGTTTATGTGTGCCGTGCACGTTGGAGTTATATCAATAATGCAAGATAACATACATCATTTATAATCAAGACTCGAGCTGGCCTCGTCTATAAAAATGTTTAATGTAATCAGAAAAAAAAATTACATTGGTTTTCTTATTAATACAGAAATTTATAAATCTATATCGGTTTCTCATAAAAGTGTTTTAGTATGTAAAGTACGGCCCTTTCACATCAGTTGAAGCTCGAGCACCTACATCATTGGACAAGATGATATGTCAAGAGAGCTGAAATGTGTATGCGATAAACTGTGAAAAGGTATCCTCTATGAAATTAGACTGAAGGTACCTCATAAAGCCTCCAGACCTTAGAATTGCAAAGAAAATATTTTGGAAACAACAAGCTACCATTAGAATTTATAATGAATACAATATTGGTTGCAGATGTTAATCGGGTATCTAAATTCTAACCGCAACTACGGTTAGAAGTAAATTATTTAAAAAAAAACATAGTTTTGTCATCTTCTAGAAGAAAGATATAATACAAAGTAACATTCAAGTAACGTGAAAATGCTTGAACAGATGAACTGGTACAACAGGCATAACATCTGATGGACGTTGCCATGTATAGGCTAAAAAAGAAACCATATGGTAACAAGTACCCGTTTGTAAGATAGAAAACAAACTCACTAATAATAAGTCTCAAATGAAGTGTGAAACAGTGTGCTAATGTGCTATATAGAACCCATATTGTTATACGAATGTGAAACATGGACATAATGATGAAGACAAGCTGAGTGACATCTAATGGCAGTGGAAATGTGGTTCCCGGGGGAAATGCAAAGAACACCATAGACGGATACGGAAAAGAATGAGAATGTCCAACATGAAACATTTTTTTTTTTAAACCGTAAATTCGTTAGAGACATTTGGTCGAGACAGTCAACATTTTGTTTGAACTTGGAGAAATAAGTTTGAAAGTTTAGTTAGCAATGACCATATGGTGTAATCGAGACAAGAACACAGACCAGATCCAAGACTTGTGATCGTGTGAGATGACGAGCCATGATCGCCCACGCCTATCGGCATGGCACATAAAGATAACTATTGTGTCCATGGCTGCCCTGGGTTGCTGCACTCGCTGTCACATAGTACGCCGTGTACAATTAGCATACAATAAACACCAGCACACGGAGTACTATTTATGTTCCATTATTCACTTAGTCGGGTCCACCCATCCGTTTAACGGGGATACCAGATATATACATGTACAAACTGAGATGCAGACAATGGACATTAGTCACCTTGCATCACGTTAATGCGTTCTTTCTTCTTTTCTTTTTTTTAAATTTGTTTTCGCATATCCTTTACAGGACATCGCTGTCAACATCAGTATCTTTCAGCTGACTGTTGATTTCTTGGCAAGATTACGCTCAGTAGTTTGCCATTGCTTTCTGAGCGACCGGCTCACATACCCCGTAAGTTACCGACGCGATTCGAACCGCAAACGATTCTCGCCGTCGTCACTTAACTCACGAGAGTACACGGGATTACGGAGAAAGACGTTAAACCCCTAGGCCAGGTGAGCCGGCTATTGCGTTCTAATATATGTAAAATCAGAGCAGATCACATCCATACAATCCTAATTATTTCTGAATTAACTGATTGAGTGTCAAACAAAACAGTAGGTTTGGACCAGTGGTTCCCAAGCTTTTCTTAACTTTCGTCAACAAAATTCTAAAAATTTTAAGGCAATCAGTGTCGGTACTACATAGCGGTCATTTTTTGGTTTAAAATCAAAAGTTCATTTAACAATAAATTTTAAATCAGTTTCGAAAATCGCTATTAATGTAATTAATTTACAATTGTAACTGTTCTCCATAACCAGTTACTTAAGTTCAGATGCCAGTTTATCAACGTCTGGGTACAAATCTGTCGTGCCCAAAGTCATAAGTGCAGCTAGGTTACTGTCGGTGAGTCTGGGACGTTTTTTTTTTTTTACGGTCACTGCGGATAATGACTGCTCGCATCTGTAAGTCGAACCAAAACGACAATTGTATCTCCGGACGAATGTACGCAAGTGGTCAATGACATAAGCCTGGGTCACTGACATTGAGGTGAGTGACCGGGCAGGAGGAAGAATGGAGATGAGAGTGGGAGACAGTAAAGTGACTGACCTGGCTACGAGGAAAACAATCAACCCTCAGAAATAATGGGGCGGATATGAGTGGAAATCCCCAGGGGGGGATGGGTCGAGAGAGAGTTGTGTGTTGTGTGAAGTGAGGAGACTGAAAAGTCAGTGAGAGAAGAGACCGACTGCGGGTCAGGTCGTTTAAGAGAGAGCTCCGTGTTGTGTTGTTCTCCGAGTTGTGAAGACAGGCCTGGACCCAGAGTGGGTTCTGTAGTGAGTGTAGGCCTAAACCCCGAGTGGGTTCTATAGTTGAGCAGTGGCTCCAACCCAATGTGTGGGTTGTATTGTGGGAGACCCAGCCGTGGATAGTAGCTGGATTACCTGTCTTGTGGATTGAGATTAGAAGCCAGCCGTGAGAAGGCATTGATGTGTGCTGGTTAAATTGTGAGGAGGATATTTATATTCGATGGATTACGTTATGTTTCTGGATGTATAAACCTGTTCCGTTGTCCGTCTTATTTTTGTAATAAAGGATTATGTGCGCCAACGGAATCTTGTTTAATGCCTGGTGAATATGCACTGCGGGGGTGAGTTATATTGCAAGACAGATATCTCCATTGACACACCATGAGTATCGTTACCTAGACAACGACCATCACACAATAATATCATGAACAGTATCATCGTAAGAACTTTGTGATATTATCGTCAAGAAAATGTGTGACAATCTGTGAGCTCGTCCGATCAAGGAAATCTGGGGTCTCGTCGCTTAGTAAGGAGTATCTGGAAGGCTACGTACGGTCAAGAGCATTATAGACATTGACAAAGTGTCATTCTGAGATATCTGTGGGCTCTTCGCTGAAAGAGAGGAGTTATTATCTGTGACTTCGTTCCATCAAGTTAGACAGTACTACGTCAAGAGATTAACAGCAACTCTGTTTGTGTGTGTAAGACGCCACATCGAAGAAAAACTGTCAGCGCGCGGGGATAATGCGCGGCGGAGGTCACAGGCGAGCAGTCAGTTCACGTCAGGTTCACTACAGGTAATTTAACGACGGTCAGCACACGTAAACAGACGAGACAGGGCGCCAGGAGAATTAACGCGGTACAAATTCACCGGGAGAGTCCATTACGGTGACAGGTAAATTTGATACCAGGCAGGAGTACTGAAACTAGCAGACGCGGCGATGAAAGACCAGTGTTGAATCCAGAGTGGCGAGGGCAGCGTGTGTGTGTGTAGGACATTACCGCTGTGGGTGATAAAGACACGCCATACAGACTAACCGGGAGAGTCGATTGCAGTAGCAGGGGTGTTTGGTCACGGACAACACAGGTAAAAGTCAGCGCTGTTTATGAGGACAGGTGAAAAGGGGATAGTAACAGTGCCCCTACCGCCAGAGTTGGGGCGGGTTAATGGTGGAAAGGGTGATTTTCCACGAAGTTAAAAAAGAGCAGCCGTGTCGGGGCTGAGAGGTTGGGTGGAAAGTGTTTTTTTTGAATGACGGAAAAGTGTCCGGTCATTTTACAGACAGTCAGTGTGGATTATTGTGACAAAGAAGACTGAGGTACTGACTTGAGGTGTCCGGCAAGGTCAAGGTTGCGGACAGTGGAAAGTTACTGGGATTTTCCACAGGAGATCTGTATAAACAACGTGTTTATGAACGAAAACCAGACTTTATGTGTCGTCTTTGTTGAACTGTTCTACTACTGTCATCATTATTCTGTTATGAGCGAACAATTTTAACGTGTCATCACCGCACACAAAGGGTGCATACAGTTGCCAAAAAGAACTGACGGTACAGGGTTATAGCACTGGGCATTTGCGGCCAATCTTTCCTTTGAACTTTGTCTTTCATCGGCAATCCAGAACATTTTGGGATAATTACCATCATCGTCAATTCGTATGACAATCGAAAGAACACTTTGGATAATTATTATTACCGTCAACGTTTCCGACAGTTGGAACTCGTGATCACAACGCGAAATGAAGTAACCACTGAAGTCGCTTTGAAATCTAGCGTCGTAAACATTTCGGAGAATTTAACACAGACATTTCCAGCATATTGTGAAAAACTATTAACAGCAAAATAAGAACTTTTGGCGACGGATTAATAGGCACATATTTGTCGGCCAACCAGTTACACATTATTTTTTTTTTGCTCCCATCGTCATATTTATTGTTGTCGGGTAATACGCAATTATTTGTATGTGGTCCAGTGTTTGTCAAGAGTAGGGGATTTTTGTGTTGTTTCTCGAAGGCCGGGAGACAGGGCGAAAAGTTACTTTCTGAGGTGCACCATATATAATGTCTGGGAAGAAAATCGAAAGGTCGGTTTATTTGGTTCTGCAGGGACGGTCCTGAATTATATAACGTGCCAGTTTGTTTGACGTCAGATTTCTGTATAATGTTATGCTATAATTTTTTTTTTTCTCTTTCTTCTTTTCGTTATATTTACATATGATATTTGTTGTGGTTGGATATATGTTATTATTGTGATCTTTCGTAATTTCTGCTGTCTAGTGGTCTTTGTCAGTTTATATATTACGCGCACTGTGGGTGTCCCTACACAAGCTTGTGGTTGTTACTGTGGTTTATTTCTTTGTGATCACCGTCTCCGTGTACGTGGCTTGTGAGTCTAACGTTTTTATAGACAACATTTAGTGTTATCATTCATTCGTTTTGTATATGTATTTATATGTATGTTTAACAATATTTCCAGAAATGTTATACAACTATTGGTCATAGATAGATAGATATAAGGGAGTATAGGTGATACTTCCCCCTCACTACCTAGTGCTTATAGAGTGACTGGGTGAGTACAGAGTGATATTTTAGCACTACAAATTTACGTACACAGGAAGTGCTGGTGTACGTAGGGAAGTGACACAAAGACTAACAGCAGAGTCTTCACATTTATAGTTGGCTGACAGACAGCAACGTGTCCACAAGTACAAGATGCCTACTTTAATGGACTATATTGAAGCAGGTGAACGAATAGGCCTGAAGGGTAAAGAGTTACAAGAGTATGCCGAAGCAAAAGAACAACAACAGATTGAAAGAGACCAGAGACAAGCCGAAAGAGAACAGAGACAGGCAGAACTCGAGGCAAAACGCCTGCAGGAAGTAAAGTTAGCTGAAATGGAACACAAGCGTCTACAGGAAGAGAAAGAGACACAAGTAAAACTAGCTGAAATGGAAAACAAGCGTCTACAGGAAGAGACACAAATGGAACTTGAAAAGTTAAAACACACAAATGCGGTGGAAATTGAGAAAGAGAAGATCAAGTGTCAGATGCAAACTGAAATTGAGTTAAGAAAACTAGAACTATCTTCAAAGGGTCAAAGTGAGGAAAGCAGAAAACCGTCGCAGTCGTCACAGAGATTAAAACTGCCATATTTTACGGACCGGGATTGCCTTGAATCCTATCTTGGGAGATTCGAATCGTCTGTAAAAACATTAGGCATTCCAGAGGCAGAGTATGCGATGCGACTTGGCGAATTTCTTACGGGGAAGGCACTAGACACCATGTTCAATTTACCTGTAGAAGAAAGGAACAACTACACTATCTTACGTCAACGTTTGCTGACAAAGTTCCAACTAACTGAACATGGATATAGAACAAAGTTTAGACAGTTAGGGCCAGAGACAAATCAAGATTTCACAGATTTTGTTAACACTGTAAAGAATACATTTAACAAATGGATGGAGCTTGCAGAAGTAGGGAAGGATTTTAATAAATTAGTAGATCTAATGTTAAGAGACAAGGTAGTATCTGCATGCAATTCTAACTTAGTGGCTTTCTTTGAGGAACGGAAGCCAAAGGACATAGACACAATGTCTCAGTTAGGGCAAAACTACATGACTGCACATCCTAACGTATCGATTGGGAAACTAATGAGTGAGGAAATAGTCTGTGCAGCGTATACTAAACAGGACCAGAATCCAGTCATCAGACCAAGGGCGAAAAGTGTGGATTCAGCACAGAAAGGTGAGCAGCAAGAACTTCAAGATAATGGCTTCCGAGGAAACAATGTTGGTAGAGTAGGACGGTACCCATATAGAAGAGGGAACTTCCAGAGACGTCCAAATTATGCCGGATGTTGGAATTGTGGGAGCTGGAGACACAAGGCAGCAGAGTGTGATGCACAACCATCAGATGGACCAACGAACAGCAGTAAAAGGGAGATTATCTGTTTCAAATGTGGAAATAAGGGGCATGTCAGCCATCAATGTAGGATGAGAGAAACAGAGCACTCAAATGCAGCGCAAGTAATTGAGACGCTGAACAATGAAGATTGTAGTGGGTGCAAACCTCTTTTTGAAAAAGACAGTCAGCCAGTCCTAATATGTGGCCATACAGTGAAAGCAGGATCAGCAGTGCATGAAGGAGGCAGTTTGAAGCTGCATCAGGGTTTTGTCAATGATAGACCAGCGTTAACAATTAGGGATTCCGGATGTACGTCTATCGGAGTGAGGAGAAGTTTAATAGATCCCTCGGATTATACAGGGAAAAATATTAGATGCATAACATTCAACGGCACAGTAGAGTTCTACCCAGTAGCCATAATAACAGTAAAAACACCATATATCACTGGAAGAGTGACAGCGTGTGTTTTGGACTCACCAGTGGCTGATTTGATCATAGGAAATGTTATAGGAGTTAAAGATTGTACAGAAGAGGAAGTAGTTTATTGGGACCAAAAATATAGTGTAAGCAGTAATGAGGTAGTTACCACAGGAGAACCTAAATTAGAGAGTATAGCTGAGGTAGAAGAGGCACTTGAAGTAGACACAGGAACTCAGGACAAGGATAGGACAGCTGAGCAGATGAGAATGGATCCCAAATATAGTGCTAGTGACTCCCAGAGACAAGATACTACTCTGAACAAATGTTCCCAAGGGTGTAGGAGAGTAGAAAATAGGCAGCCAAAGAAAGGTAGATGGTGCTTCGAGAGGAAGAACAATGTTCTCACTCACAGGCTTTCAGATAGCAGAACTGCACGTGGGCAGGGAGCAGTACCTTTAGTACATAGAGACCGATACACTAGAACAGCTCAGGATAGTGCATGTGCTGGGCACATAGGCATAAGGCGTATGCAGCATAAAGCAAGGTGCCAGATATATGAGCCAAGATTGAATAAAGAGTTCAGACTAAAAACAGACTCAAGTGTAACGGTGCAATATGCAGATAGGAAAGTTGAGTCAGGTCAAAAGAGTGTTGGCGACATTACTGACCCAGGGCTAGGGATAGCAAACAGATGTTGTAATTGTAGAGGTACCATGAGTCATGGGTACATGAAAGGTAGACACAGCATTGACAGGAATCAGAGGTGGGTTAATGCAAGAACAGAGCCACCTGATATAGGGTCAGTACACAAATAGTATTGTGGGGTCGTGAAGTAGTAAGAGACCTGTGTGTACATAAGTATAATGCGTTTCTATGATGTATTATTATTATTATGTGATGTATTAGTTCATGCATTGATACACAAGATAGATGGTTGTATTTATGTGTGATGAATATAGATGTGCATTTGATGTATTATGTAGTGTGGTAGCTAGAGTAAGGTGCAGCCATACTTAGGGCTACCCAGGCTATATGTCTGGGTCACATGTTTAGTAAGTTTTAGTCTCCCAATATTTGAAAACGAAGTTTTCTTTTAAGAGGGGGGTAATGACATAAGCCTGGGTCACTGACATTGAGGTGAGTGACCGGGCAGGAGGAAGAATGGAGATGAGAGTGGGAGACAGTAAAGTGACTGACCTAGCTACGAGGAAAACAATCAACCCTCAGAAATAATGGGGCGGATATGAGTGGAAATCCCCAGGGGGGGATGGGTCGAGAGAGAGTTGTGTGTTGTGTGAAGTGAGGAGACTGAAAAGTCAGTGAGAGAAGAGACCGACTGCGGGTCAGGTCGTTTAAGAGAGAGCTCCGTGTTGTGTTGTTCTCCGAGTTGTGAAGACAGGCCTGGACCCAGAGTGGGTTCTGTAGTGAGTGTAGGCCTAAACCCCGAGTGGGTTCTATAGTTGAGCAGTGGCTCCAACCCAATGTGTGGGTTGTATTGTGGGAGACCCAGCCGTGGATAGTAGCTGGATTACCTGTCTTGTGGATTGAGATTAGAAGCCAGCCGTGAGAAGGCATTGATGTGTGCTGGTTAAATTGTGAGGAGGATATTTATATTCGATGGATTACGTTATGTTTCTGGATGTATAAACCTGTTCCGTTGTCCGTCTTATTTTTGTAATAAAGGATTATGTGCGCCAACGGAATCTTGTTTAATGCCTGGTGAATATGCACTGCGGGGGTGAGTTATATTGCAAGACAGATATCTCCATTGACACACCATGAGTATCGTTACCTAGACAACGACCATCACACAATAATATCATGAACAGTATCATCGTAAGAACTTTGTGATATTATCATCAAGAGAACGACGTGTGACAGTCAAATTGTCCGACAGGCAATATTCGCCAGATTGAAATCATATGATCAGCTGAAGGTGAAGCAGGTAGCTCCCGAAATTTATATCTCAATGCAGAATTGCATTTCAAATCAATTACTTCGTGCTGTCGGTTTTGTGCACTCTGATTGGTCAACAAGACTGGGATATGGGAACTTCATAACGTTTCGTTGCGAACTGAACAGGCGCATTCGATAATATCTGAGCATAACAACCACGAGCAGAGTAAATTATCGCACGCCGACGGGGCTCTGCGAGTGCATTTTTGAAATTATTAAAATATATTATATTAAATAACGATGCCTCGCGTGCCACTTTCTGACAGCTGGCGGGCCACAAGTGGCCCGCGGGCCGTGGTTTGGGAACCTCTGGTTTGGACCAAACATCAGTCTGACAGAATGTACAGCCAAGGTGAGATACAGACAGTGTTAGAGATCCATTGCAGCCAACCTTCATTGTGGAGATTGGTGCACAATTACACGACGAAGTAGTATAATGTAAATTTACATTCACTGAGCATTAACATTGCGAAAGATACCGCGAAACGAAATAAATAATAAGGTAACCCTTATTATGGCAATAATATCACCTTTTTGTCCAAATGAGAGGTGACATTTGGTGATATATACTGAAGCACATTAAAAACGCACCACTATTATATATACTGATGCCAAGAAGCTGGGTGGAAAAAAGTGGGAATGGATTTTCCTGGTGTTTGTCATGAGGTAGAGAGCGAATGGCTGCTGGAATGGAAAGTGCATCATTTAACCCACGGGTTTGTGTACAGACCACATGAAAACAATGAAAGTTACAAGTGCAACACGATTTTCAACAGTTATAACCCTGAAAATCTGTACTTGTTGAGGCAGTATATACGGTATGAAAAGGCCGTTGAGACAAAACACCCAGTACATGTGCTTGAAATGCCACGACTATCTGAAAACGACCGCCAACAAGCCATTGGTATGTTGGAGACCGGATTGAGCTCGCTGGCCATTGCCAAACGGATGAATTGCAACCACAGCACGATTGTTGGTCTCAATGAACGTTACGGAACCACTGGCAGTGCCAGGGATAGACTTCGGAGTGGCCAACCACGAGCTACTATCCCCGCGCATGATCGTCATATTGTGCTGAGTCATCTAAGGAATCGTTTTCTCCTGGCAAGGCGAACAGCAATAGTGGGTAGACGTAGTCCTCTCAAATGACAATCATACGACGACTCAGAGATATAGACCTTACTGCAAGACGACCTTATGTTGGGCCAAACTTGACTCACAGACATTGTCAGCAGCCTCTGTAATGGACAGAGCAACATGTTAGATGAGCTAGACTGCAGTGGAATGCTGTCCTATTCACAACCGGGAGACGATTTAACGTATTCTTTGCTAATGGGCGCATGCAGATTTGGCGACCGTGTGGAGAGCGCTTTCCAGATTGCTATATTCGTCAGTGTCGGTTTCCTGGCCTAGAGTTTAGCGACTTTTCTCCGTAATCACGTATACTATCATAAGTAACGTGACGACGGTGAGAATCAGCAGTGGTTCGAATCACGTTGGTAACTTACGGGGTATGTGAGCCGGCCGCTCAGAAAGCAATGGCACACTACTGAGCGTAATCTTGCCAAGAAATCAACAATCAGGTGAAAGATGCTGATGTTGACAGCGATGTCCTGTAAAGGATATGCAAACATTATTTATTTATATTCGTCAGTACAACCGATTAGGAGGTGGCAGTATTCATCATCGCCAACATGTGTCATGCCGGTAAGTGTGGGCGGTCATGTTTTTGCCATTTCATTCGATCACCAGAGTCTTGGATCAGCTCAGTGTTCTTGTCTCCACCATACAACGTGGCCTAGACATCCAGGTATTTACTTCTCTGCCCTCCCCTTAGCAGTATTTACATTTGGGGAGAATTCAATTTCAGCAATCGCTTGCCTTTTCATGTCTTCCGTGGAAATGTTAATAATGTGACATATCGAGATGAGGTTCACAAATTATCCAGACTTGCAGCTTCTCCAGCAGGATAACTCAGAACGCATTGCATTACTCGGCAATATCTACAGCAGAAGAACATTGTGACGATTGTTTGGCTTACCCTATCACCAGACATGTCCTCTATAGAACATCTGTGTGGTGAAATAGGACGCAGAGTCTACAGGCAAGGTTCCACAGCTAATTTATAACAGCTCGAAGCTGCTCTTACAAGTGAGTGGGACTTTATTCCCCGGTATTTCCTTCAGAGGCTTGTGCGTACCATAGGGAGCCGCTGCAAAGCATGTTTGCAAGCAAACATACCAGATACTGAGGATAGTGTGCATGAATATTTTTATTGACTGCATTTTTGGTCTTCTACCTTGCCTGCACAGAATGCAATGATCTTCATAACAATCAAATGTACAAATTAATGACCAGCATGAATTCATAGGAACAAAAATAAAGATTCCAAATATGTAAGCTTGTAAACACTTATATTTACATTTCACACTCTTTCCTGGGTTATAAAGGTGGTACGTTTTCAATGTGCTTCAGTATACTAGTATACTAACTATCCTTCGACACTGAATCGGTTAATCTTCCTTTTTACATGTTAGCCTTTCAAAAAAGCATTTACACATCGATATCACTGATAGTTATTCTGAAAGGCATTACACGGGGAATTGCATCAGTGATTCTTTCTCCCATGGAACCAGACAACATTAGTGAAGATTGCCCAATGCTTTTTGCTACGTCTGATAATTACTGATATTGGGATATTGATTATCTGAAGGGAACCCTACGTCATGATGACAGTCATGGTGCCACAATTATAGTAATACATCTTTATAACCTTTCCCGTCGGTTTTCTATTTCAAGGATGATTTATTCCCTTACTTGACTTGTTTCATAAATTGCCTTGTGTGGAATTCCCAGCACAAATACACTGACAACGATGACATCGGGTCACATGGCCACGCAGATGCGATTCTTCTCACATTGCCCTCAGCGCCAATGTTGTGGAATTATACTGACAGAAACTATTCGTCTTGTGGTCACATGCCAGTAAATAACGCGATCATTAGTTTCGTTCGTGGTGTTTGCGTGTGTTTTCTCATCCATTCAACAAATGGATGATATGCGAAAATTATTAAACTTATTATGTAAAGCATATTTTCTATCAAGGTTTAGCACACCTACTTTGAATTCACATAGATACTCATAGATGTGGGATCCGCCTTAGCGTAGTGACTAAACGCTGACCCGAAGGCACAGGCCTCATGTGTTCAAATCCGCATTGGGTGGATTCGAATCTTTACAACATTCATCTTTGTTGCCAGGTTGACGCAGCCTAAAATGGGTTCTAGAAAATATATTGGGAAATACAAGAGGTCGCTGTAATGTTGATTAGCAAGTGCCGATTGGTCTGTACAATATGGGTTTAGCACCATATGCCCAATGCGCATCAATACGTGTTACATGATCCTTTTCTTAATGAATTTACTACCTACAAGCCGGCTCCGTGGCTAAAGGCTTGCGAACGCGGTTCGTGAGCCGGGTACCAGGCGTTCGAAGCTCAGCTGCGACCGATTTGTGCAGCAGACCGTGTCGCGTTGTGTTATAACGTCCTGGTATGGGAGCCGGTCGTTCAGAAAAGCAATGGCAAATTACTGAACGTAACACTTGCCTAGTACACCAACAGCAGCTGAAAAATGCTGGTGTTGACTGCAACGTCCCGTAAGGGATTTTTTTTTTAGCATATCCTTTACAGGACATCGCTGTCAACACCAGCATCTTTCAGCTGATTGTTGATTTCTTGGCAAGATTACGCTCAGTAGTTTGCCATTGCTTTCTGAGCGGCCGGCTCACATACCCCGTAAGTTACCGATGCGATTTGAACCACTGCTGATTCTCACCGTCATCACGTTACCCACGAAAGTATACGAGATTACGGAGAAAAGTCATAACCTCTAAGCCACGAAGCCGGCCCCGTAAGGGATACGCAACAACAAAAAATTACTACCTACAGAAAATGTAGTATACATGTATAACAAACACAGGTAAATTGTCAACACTTTACGTTAAGTTCCCGTCCAGGAGAGTGCGGCAAAACGAAATCGTACTGACAATTAATCGTCTATACTCTATAGCAGGGTTCGACCCCCGCTGGTGACTTGCGGGATAACAGAGCCGGCCGCTCAGAAAGCAATGGCAAACTACTGAGCGTAATCTTGCCAAGAGATCAACAGACAGCTGAAAGATGCTGCTGTTGACAGCTAAGTCCTATAAAGGATACGCAAAAAAAAAAAAACAACTATAGCACAGGTTCCCAAACCACGGCCCGCGGGCCACTTGTGGCCCGCCAGATGTTAGTAAGTGGCACGCGAGGCCTCGTTATTTAAAATAATATATTTTAATAATTTCAAGAAATGCACTCGGAGCTTCCCGTTCGCGTGCGATAATTTACTCTGCTTGTGGTTGTTATATTCAGATATTATCGAATGCGAATGTTCAGTTCACAACCTTCAGCTGATCATACGATTTCATTCTGGCCACCATTGTCTGTCGAACAATTTGAACACTTGTGTTCATTCGCTCAGAGATACATTTGTCGTTTTGGTTCGATTTACAGATGCGAGCAGTTATTTTCCGCTATGGCTGTTATAAAAAACAAGCTACCTTCTAGACTCACCAACAGTAACCTTGCTGCGCTTATGACTTTGGGCTCAACAGATTTGTACCCAGACATTGATAAACTGACATCTTAACTTAAGTAACTGATTATGAAGAACAGTTACAATTGTAAATTAATTATATTAATAGCGATTTTCGAAACTGATTTAAAATTTATTGTTAAATTAACTTTTGATTTTAAACCAAAAAATGACCGCAGAGTAGTACTGACACTGACTGTATTTAAAGTTTTAGAATTTTGTTGACGAAAGTTAAGAAAGATAAGAATGATATTGCACGAATTTTATAATTTTATAACGTTGTGGCCCGCTTAACTACCGAAAATAGTAGAAATGGCCCTCAGCTTGAAAAGCTTGGGAACCACTGACATAGACCATGACACCTAACATCTTCTCATTTCTTTCTTAATGATATTAAAGTTTGGGGTCTCATCTCATCATGTTCCTCTTGTACCTTGCGGCGTCGAGGTGAAGTATAAACCGCGGGAGAGTGCCTGCTTATGGGCTTCATGTATCGATATTCCCATGGTCTCTGTTATTCCCTGCGTCCATTGTTTACGTGGTCGGCCTCTTCCTCTGCTTCCCTCTGGTCTGTACATCATTGCTTGTTGTGGTATGCTGTTAGTTGGTAACCTACTTGCATGGTTAAATCATGTGACTTGCTGCCTTCTAATGAAATCTAGTGCAGCTATAACCCCCACTTTAGTCCCGATTTCTTCATTTCTGATCTTATCTCTTCTTGATACATTGAGTATTCTTCTCAGGAATCTCATTTCTGTTGTGTTTTTTCTTCCCTCTTTTTCTGTCATTGCCCAGGTTTGGAATTGGTAACAGAGTAGGCAGGAAGATTGTGTTGTAAAGTGTTTTCTTAGTAGTTATTGATACATGTTTGTTCTTTAGTATTGGTACCATTCGTCCAATGAGTTGGTTTGCCTTATTGCATCTATTTTCGATCTCGTCTTCTGATTTGCCATTTGATGATATTATACTTCCTAGGTATTTGAAACTCTTTACTTATTTCAAGGGAGGTTCGTTTAGGTGAATTGTTTTTTTCTTCTTTAGTTATAGTCATTACCTCTGTTTTACTTATACTAATTTTCTTGTTATGTTCCCTAAACATTTCGTTTAGGTTATTCATGTGGTTTTGCAATTCGGCTTCTGATTTTTCTATTAGTGCTTGGTCGTAAGCAAACAGGAGTTCTCTAATGGTGTAATTTGCAGAGGTTCTTCTTCTGTGATCTCGTCTGCCGTGTTCTTGCGGTCTCTGTTTGGCTGGTTCACCACTGTCACCAGTACTATTCAATACGTATACGGTGCCGATCACTGAACAACAGTTGGACGGGAGGGGTGGGACTGTCATTTGCTGACGACGTTCTCGTGTATCGACAGGGCCGAGATAGACAGGCGGTTGCCAATGATATGCAGGGCGAACTAGATCGAATTTCCTCATGGTGTGCTGATACCGGCGCCGTTGTAAATCCTGCAAAGGCATCTGTTACATGATTCTCCCTATACAACCATATTGTGAACACAGACCTGCCGGCAGTAAGAATGGATGGGAGCATTTTGAGTAGAACCCAGTCAATGACATATCTTGGTGTGAGGCTTGATCGTAGCCTGTCCTTCAGAGATCATGTCGATTATGTCATAACGAAAGCTCGAAAAGGTTTGTCAGCAATGAGAGTCATGGCGACTGCCAATATCGAGCAAAGACTGCTAATACTTCTGTTCCAAGGACTGGTGCTTTCACGCATCGAGTATGCCCTGGCCATCCTCACTGACAGCCCTACACAGATTGGAAGACTTGAAAAGGTACAAAACGAAGCCATGCGCATCATTTTGGGCTGCACGAGAGACACCAGCTGTGTAGCAATGAGATACCTCCTTGACTTCCCGACAATGAAACACAGGATCAAGGTCTGGAGAGCTCGTGCATACTTAAAAATAAGTGCAGATGAGCAGCACCCTCTGCATGACGCTATATTCAGAGAAAAGGCTAACAGGCTAAAGAGGGGCAAGTCATGGATGGGTCGGGCGGAAAATGTCGTCAGACAGGTCTGCGGTCTTACCAGTATCGACCCCGGCAAGGAATGGGTGCCGATGCCTCCAGCTTTTAAGTGCACTTTCTCCTGCGTTATCACACTCGACAGACGGTGCAGAGAGCAGAACCCTGCCGCTGTCAATGCAGAGGTCAACGCACTCATCTATGAACACTCAGACAGCCCCGAAGTGCTCATCTATACAGATGGATCTGTTGTAAAGCAGCAGAGAAGTGCGTGGGCATTTACAGCCTGTTCAGCGGGCCGAACCGTTCAAGAATCCAGTGGTGCCCACTTTATGACCACGAGCAGCATGACGATGGAGGTGATGGCAGTTACAAAGGCTTTTATATGGCTGTAATCACAGCATTATACCAAGGTGTGTGTGCTAAGTGACTCAATGAGCATGATTCAGAAGGTCGAATCTGGAGCTGTACGCAGACAGTGGACTGAGTCGCTGCGGAAGTCTGTTGTCCGTAAAGTCACATTCATCTCCGTCCCGGGACATGCGGGAGTCGAGGGAAATGAACGAGCTGATAAACTGGCTGGCTCTGCACCCCCTGTAGATGGCCAGCCCATGGATCGTGCCGATGTTATTAACGCCCTTAAAGATATGGCGAGAACAGAGGACTTTGATGTCAGTGAATCCACATCGCTGTCCAGGATGAAAGACTTGGGAGTAAGAATTGGCACGGCCAGACACGAGAGGTACATCGGGAAAACGAGTCAACCAACTCAGAACTGGCACTATTAGCCACCGGACGCTGATGCATATGCTGGGGTGAGGATCTGAGCACCTATGGACCTGTCCGGAGTGCAATGAAGATACCCCAACTGATCTGTTTGGCTGGTATCTTGTTGTCTATGTGTGTTATGAATAAGAGAAGGGACAAGAGAGAAATGTGTATGGTTAATTTCCTGTACATTTGTTGTAGCCCTAAGAGGCCAGCAAAAAATTTTCAATTGAAAGGAATATGTATGTTCAATACATTAAAAGTTTACAAACACTTCTTCAAATATAATTGTATAACTAAATAATTTATTATAAAATGTAAGTATGTAAATATTAAACATATTTTTTTTAAAGAAATCTAAAAGAATTATATTTTTATTTAGAATATTTTATTTTTGTATTAATTTTCTTATTTCTAAAGGAAGACAAAAGAAGTTTAAAATTATTTGATAATATTATATGTAGTATTGTTATTTATATTTTTAAAATTTAAGTAATGTCCCTTGCAACAAATATTAGATGTTTATGTCCCCTACTCGTTGCTTATTTAACTGTTTTTCTTTTAGAAATCTTGTAATTCCGCAGAATGCTCGAAAATAATTATTAAGTGTAGTGATCAATGTTATTATGATCTTTTAAATATGCTCTAAGCAACTAGGGAAATGAATGCACAGTTGAATTGTATGATTTATTATTATATGTTGGAAGATATCAACATTGATGGGAAAGATTTAAGAATAATAACGAATATTTACTGGAACCAAGTAGCAGCAATTGAAACAGAAAATAAAGAGGGAAGTTACGAACAGATAAAGCTAGGAGTACGACAGGACTGTCTTGTCACCAGATCTCTTCTTCCTATATAGCGAAGTAATAATGAGAGAGATCAAAGAGACGTCAGGAATACTAATCCGAGGTTACAGTATAAAAAATAATAATAATAATATACGCTATGCAGATGACACAGTATTGGTAGCGGATAATTCAACAGACCTACAACAATTGTTAGACATTGTTTAGTTTAGTTTAATTTAGTTTAGTCGATGGATCACCATCACGGCACACGGGTGCAACCCATAAGTACTCCTTTCTCCTCCTAATTCAAATCTGAGTCTGGAGAAACTCAACTCAGTGCACGAACTCCGTAGCACCGGCGAGGATCCTGAAAATACTAGGGTAGATTTTTAACTCTAAATTTTTGCCCGGATAGCACCGTTAGGCTACTCTTTTTCGATTTTCAACTGCCAAGGGATTTTTTACGTGCGCAACAATACACACGGGCGTCCGATCTCACTACCCAAAGACCAGGGGAAATTTTATTACTAGAACCCGGGACCTCCAGCACTCTAGGCGGACACCATACCTCGACACCACGCAGCCCCCGACCAATATTGATATATTACAAGGCAATGACATGGTTATGGTAATTTCTATCACACTTTTAAGTTTTTTTTTATTTGAATCCCCCACATATATTTTTTACGAAGTGACTATACGCAATAGTCCACACTGACACTGACTGTATTTAAAGTTTTAGAATTTCGTTGACGAAAGTTAAGAAAGGTAAGAATGATATTGCACGAATTTTATAATTTTATAAAGTTGTGGCCCGCTTAACTACCGAAAATAGTAGAAATGGCCCTCAGCTTTGAAAGCTTGGGAACCACTGCTCTATAGCAATCAATTATTTCAGGCAATTATATAAATCCATTATATTGATTGATTATATGATGGAATGAATAGGAATGAATAGGTTCGAGGTGTGAAAAGATTCAATATTTTTATAAAGTACATTATTGTTGAACAGGCTATTTAGGCTATACCTGTATCAACCAGGGTTGTTAAACCTATGCTTGAAGGTCAGCATGGCCGAATGGATAAGAACGCTCGTTCTTAAGCACCCGTTGTGCTGATGTCGAGGTAACGTGTTTAACCTCTACACCGGTCAGTTGGAGTAAAATGTTGATTTCTCGTCCTTGACTTGGGAACGTAAATTACAAGTACCTCTGAAGCCGGAGTGGGTTCGCTTTATGGCGAGGGACACTGGTATTCTGAAAAACTAATCCACACGCAAATATCAGTCCAGTGCACTAGAACCACGCATATGGACTACGCATGTGTTCAAAGCGAGTGATTGCAAAAAAAAAAAAAACAAAAAAAAAAAAACAACAACGGTGCTCTTTATTCGCCGTGATTTGTGGTAAATTGTTTGTCAAATTATCTTTCATCGATATTCATCCGTTTTCTATATTTCTAGATTCAATGTGTATTTCTTGATACAACTTGTTATGCATATTCTACGACTAATTATTTGCTACACATAATACTTCTTGTGTTTTAAGTTAAAAGGGATAAGGTGCTTATTAGATTGGCTCACTTGTTGTTAAATATAATTTGTTTTATACTTATTTCTTTCTTTATTTGCGTTTGACTTTTGCTATGGTCTTTTACGCCAAAAAAAAAATCTACATTTTTATTTATTCACTTGATACTTCTCTATATTCTTTCTAATTTTGCATTTAATTTTATAAACCATCTGTCACTTATCATGTGTCTTAACTGTAATGAAATTCAATCCATAGTTTAGTTTAGTTTAGTCGATGGATCAACGTCACGGCACACGGGTGTAACCCATAAGTGCTCCGTTCTCCTCCTAACTCAAACCTGAGTCTGGAGAAACTCAGCTCAGTGCACGAACTCCGTAGCACCGGCGAGGATCCTGAAATACTTTAGGTAGATTTTTAACTCGAAATTTTGCCCGGGCAGCGCCGTTAGGCTACTCTTTTTCGATTTCCAACTGCCAAGGGATTTTTTACGTGCGCAACAATACACACTGGCGTCAGATCTCACTACCCAGAGACCAGGGGAAATTTTATTACTAGAAGTCCACGTGAAAAAATCCCGGGCCTCACCGGTGCTTGAACCCGGGACCTCCAGCACTCGAGGCGGACACCATACCTCGAGACCACGCAGTCCATAATCATGATTTATGGTGTTTACATATCTTACCAGTTGATATAGATTCTTCTCCGTTTACTATAGGCTCCATGATCCCGCATATCCGCGTTCGAAAAACAGCTGCTCGCGATTTGGCAACAGACCACGTTGCGTTGGTTTTTTACGAATGCATATGGGTGCTAGTCGTTCAGAAAACAATGGCAAACTGCTGAACTTAAACTTGCCAAGAGATCACAACAGGACAAAATGCTGGTGTTGACTGAAATGTCCTGTAAAGGATATGCAAGAAACTTTAATAGGAAGATTAAATCGCATGTGCACCTAGTTCTTTTTTTTTTTTTTTTTTTCATTCATTCATTATTTCGTTGTTTCTTCTATTTTCATTCCTTTCTTTTGTCTTTTCTTACTTTTTTGTTTCTGTCTGTCTTTCTTTGTGTCTTTTTTTCTTTCTTTCGTTCGTCTTTGTATTAGTGTTATGCTTTATCTTCTTCGCTTAATCATCATCATCATCATCATCATCATCATCATCATCATCATCATCATCATCATCATCATCATCATCATCATCATAATCATCATCATCATCATCATCATTATCTTCTTCTTCTTCTTCTTCTTCTTCTTCTTCTTCTTCTTCTTCTTCTTCTTCTTCTTCTTCTTCTTCTTCTTCTTCTTTTTCTTCTTTTCTTCTTCTTCTTCTTCTTCTTCTTCTCTTCTTCTTCTTCTTCTTCTTCTTCTTCTTCTTCTTCTTCTTCTTCTTCTTCTTCTTCTTCTTCTTCTTCTTCTTCTTCTTCTTCTTCTTCTTCTTCTTCTTCTTCTTTTCCTTCTTCTTCTTCTCGTCTACTACTACTACTACTACTACTACTACTACTACTACTACTACTACTACTACTACTACTACTACTACTACTACTACTACTACTACTACTACTACTACTACTACTACTTCTCCTTCTCCTTCTTCGTTATCTCTTTCTTTAATTTTCTACTACTACTACTACTACTACTACTACTACTACTACTACTACTACTACTACTACTACTACTACTACTACTACTACTACTATTACTACTACTACTACTACTACTGCTGCTGCTGCTGCTACTACTACTACTACTACTACTACTACTACTACTACTACTCCTACTACTACTACTACTACTACTACTACTACTACTACTACTACTACTACTACTACTACTACTACTACTACTACTACTACTTCTTCTTCTTCTTCTTCTTCTTCTTCTTCTTCTCCTCCCCCTCCTTTTACTATTCTTAATCCTCTTCTTCTTCTTCTTCTTCTTCTTCTTCTTCTTCTTCTTCTTCTTCTTCTTCTTCGTCATCATCATTATCTTCCTCTTCTTCTCCTTTTTCTTCATCACCATCTTCCTCTTCCATTTATTTCTAAATTAAGCATTGATCCTGAATCAAACAACGTCAAACCCTTTATAGACGTGTTGATGGTTGGTTGAATTTTACAGCTAATTTGTTCTTCACGTTGAGGTAGTCAATATCAAGTCAATAAATTTTAATCGCCTCTTACGACATGCATGGCAGGTTACATTGTTGCTATCCTCTGCTTCCGTTATGTGAACTGGTAACATAAGGGCAACATTTACTAATACAAACCTGTAAATATCTTGAAGAAATAGTTTCATTGCATCCCCACCTACCCTGTCAGAGACACCAAGGCAGCACTCTTCTGTTGTAAATGAATTTATTTTTTTCCTTAATGAGGCGTGCTATAGAGAATGTTTTTATGTCATTTTGCGTCTATGATATCCACCGTGATTGATCCGATGCCTTATTAAAATTTAACACATACACAGATAAAATAGCTGCTTACAAACTAACGCAGGGTAGAGTGACATAAATATAATTCTCTTGTCGACATTGATCAAGTGCGGATGGCCGCGATGAACTGTAGGTTGAGTGAAGTAAAATACAACAAAATACGAATATGTCTAGGTTACGTTAGTTGGAATTCTATCAAAGCAATTTATACGCGGCCTACAAATCACTCGTTTGACGTTATTTGTAGTAGTCTGGAAAACCTTGCGTAATTTACTGTTAGTGCGTGCCATGCCACTTGAAGCTGCTGGTTGCGTGTACGCTAAATAGCTAAATAGAGAATTCCAGAGATGTTTCATGTTAAAGGGTTGAGCCTGTGTTCGATTTTTAACGTGCTAAAATGTGTGCATTGCATAATCCCATAGTCAAATAGTTTCTGCCACTTTCTGGGCATTAGTAGCCAACAGCAATCATTCAAGCAATGTAACTCCGAAATCTACCAATACATGCAGGCCGATTTGTTGACAGAGTTTAAAACACAAAAGTAACATAGATGGTTGTTAATTTTCAAGCTAATTTGAATGTATTGCATGTTTGATTCAGGCTGCAGTTCACATACTTCACGGACCATTTAAATAATCATAGCTTTTTCAGTTACTTCTGATCACATCGGATTTTATTAATCAACAATGACGACTATTTATCTACGTTACCCTCAAACAGTCCATAATGATTACACCATTAATATGACAATACCACAAACTGTTATAGGCATTAATGTTGGTGTCAAGTGGCCACTACTACCACTGAAAATATTCCTGGCTTCATTTGGTTTGATATGTAATTCTTTGATTTTCACTGGACTGGCTGAATGGAGAAAAAGAGTTCGGACACTGGATAAACTATTGCTGAATTTGGCTATATGGGATACTGTGTTTTTGAGTTCCAGAATCGGGCAGCAAATCACCCAAGCTTTACTTGCCATCTGTAGCGACATAACAGCTTGCGGCAAATTGTACTTTGCCCATCAGTTGTTTAATTACATAGCTATGACATCGTTCGTGACTTCAATGCTGTCAACTGTGTCAGTAGCTGTGGAGCGATACTTGTACAGCTTCATGCCAATAACAGTGACATCCTACAGTAACAGAAGAAGGACAAGACTAATCATATCAGCTGTTTTCTGTTGCTCGCTTGTTGTTTCCATACCGGAGATGGTCAAGGTAGCATGTGTGTACCACGTGTACGTAGACTGTATAACAGTGGAATCTTCTTGGCCACTGTGCCGGACTACGTCATTCAACTATGTGGTCAAGAGCGGAGTACTACTACGGCTAACTGTGAAGATTATGGCTTGGATGACACTTCTTATTTTGGACTCGGTTCTTATTAATCGACTGTTGGTTGGAGCTCGCAGAGCTCGAAGGATGTACGACGGAGATGGAGGCCAGTTTCACCATCCTCGCTGCTACAATGAGAAGAGTTTAACAATTGCTGTTATGACGTTAGTTGCCATGTCACTGGTGGCCTACCCCGTCACTGGTTTTGTGTGGGTTTTGACATACGCAAGTGCCGGGTGGAGCAATGTGTTAGATCCAAGAACCATTCCGGACATTCAGGAAGTAGGAAAAGTGGTGCAGCTGGTTTATGCGTCGTCGAATTTCTTTTTCCTTCTGATGTTTGGAAAACGATTCAGGCAGAACTTGTTTGGTCGGTTGAGCATTTGCAAATTTGACTTACGCCGTACAAGATGCTGTCAATAATACACTTATCCGCTTCTTCATGGACCTTATTTGGAGGAGAAACTGACATTTATGACCTGGTAGGGATCAGATATTGACGATCAAGAGTTTCCGATTCTATCTGGCATTTGATATTTTTGTTGTTGCTGGTGTTGATTATATTATTATAATTTGTCCAGCTGGTTAGCTGTCCGCATACATCTTCTTCTCTTCATATCTGTCATTAATTCTCTTCTCAGTTTGTTTTAGACCTCCTTCTATTTTGTTTCCTTTGTTAGTTCTTGAGGAAATATCTTATTATTTATTATACTGTTAACAGAGTATTTATTTTTTCAATATGTGTACTGTTCGTTGCCAATGCCTTTTCCTCATCTATTGATTCACTGGGATTTATTTAGTTATCTCCATGAACTCCACATTGGTGATTCTGTCATACCATTTCAATTTCAGTCCTCTTCTGCGGAGGCACCGATTAAGGTATGTTTATAGTTTATCAGTAATTGTTTCAGTCGCTTTACAACAGCACTGATTTTCCTTACATTGTTAACTAAATATGTGGATGATTCCACTTCGTAAAATAAAGTTTCATCAATGAAACACGGGTAATCATTTACTTCATTTATTCTCAGTATATTGGTCTTTCCCCCATGAATTTTAGACATAACTGTTGTGACGTCCCTTCATGCGAGCTTAATTTACCTTGTATGTTATTTCGTATCTGGCACTGGAGGACAAGTCTTCAGCGAAGTCCTGATAATCAAGCTGCTCTGAGTTCACTTAATTCGGTTTCTGGATATAGTTATTACTGTCTTCACTATTCAGTCTATAGTGAATAAGAATAATAAGGTGACATAAGGGATGCCTACTCCACTCTTCTTTTTATTTCGAACATATCCATTTGTTTTCCCTCTTCATATGTTGCCTTTATTACGTTGATGATTCGTTGTGGGGTCTCACGATGTCTCATGAATATCCAAAGAGATTCCCTATAAATACTGTCAAAAACTTTTCATAGTCCACAAATACAATATAAAGTGGCGAATTCATGTCAATGCTTTGCTCTTGTATTATACCTTATGTGGCACTTTGATCAGTGCAGGATCTGCTTTGTCTACGCATGTCTGTGTATCACTTAGTTTTTTGCCAATGGCATGTCCTAATCTCTCCATAATTATCCTGCTAAACATATTACCATGAACTGACAATAATATTCTTTCATTTGAGTGCCTTTTATCTCCCAAAGTAGCATAGGCCCTCAACTAATCACGGTCATCCTCCTATCTTTTGCTAAAGTCCCTCAACTAATCACGGTCATCCTCCTATCTTTTGCTATAGGCCCTCAACTAATCACAATCATCCTCCTATCTTTTGTTATAGGCCCTCAACTAGTCACGGTCATCCTCCTATCTTTTGCTATGGGCCCTCAACTAATCACAGTCATCCTCCTATCTTTTGCTATGGGCCCTCAACTAATCACCGTCATCCTCCTATCTTTTGCTATTTACTGCAGCTCCTTCCATGTCCTCCCTATTTTATTCATCTCTGTCCCTTTCTCCGTGTCTTGTATGTGTCTCTCTATCCTCTTCTATCCCTGCCGAACAACTGTTATTATTTCAAACTTATACGTTTGTCGAACACAAAATAGTATCGGGAAAATGCTTACCAAATTTAAAGCCTAAATGGAAAGATGGACTGAATCATATAAAGAACTTCTGAACTAAAGAATATCTTGCGAAGGTGCAAAGAAAGGAGATATACAGGAGTGTAACAAGTATAGAGGAATAATGTTAATATCAGTTCGTAGGAAATATTAAGCAATTGTACACCAATAATTATTTGTTATACTAAGAATAATTATCAGATCTGGAATAAAATTATGATGTTCATGGTTAATGTGTATGCGCCATTATTATTATTATTAAAGTCGAATACTTTGAAAGCATCCGGTGTCACTATTTCTGTTAATTACCGCAATAATAAATCTACATCAATATTAGTTTTTATAGCAATTTATTTACTTGATGATACTGCTCATGATTATCGACTTTCGAGGTAGTTTCTGTCATCGTCTGTCTGTCTGTCTGTCTGTCTGTCTGTCTGTCTGTCTGTCTGTCTGTCTGTCTGTCTGTCTGTCTGTCTGTCTGTCTGTCTGTCTGTCTGTCTGTCTGGTTAGCTAGCTAGCTGTCTGTTTGAATGTCTGTCTGTCTTTGAATGTTGGTCTATGTTACTGTCTGTCTGTGTCCCTTTCTATCTGTCTGCCTGTTATAATCACCATTTACCATTATGCGTAGGTGAGGGTTAAAGCTTTGTATCTTGTGACAGCTGTGTCAACTGAACTGTGGTGAGTTTGTTCTGTAATATTCCTTAATATAATCGATCCATCTAAATGTTTATCTTTCTATAGTGCAATAACCGAACTTACTTTCCATTAGTTTACTGCATTATTTACGTTTCCCTCATTTCGTATGTATCAATCCCAAGGTAGTCTCCAGCATGTCTGCTTATATGCGAATACCCCGTGCACAGCATCGTTCTTGAACGTTCGGATTATCCTTACGGTTGACAGATTTCTATTGTGCCCACACCAAAACAATATTGATGTTCTAGAAATCCTTCATTATAGGCAAACTCAAATATGGCAGCATTGTTTACGACTAAGCGTCAGAATCCAGCAAGAAGATGTTGGACTTCATTACAGACCAAGGCTTTGAACATTGTCCTCAGAACAGGCAAAAGGACCTGCAAGGAAGCCACGGGGGTAGCACTGGGAATAATGCTACTGAGTCTGAGACGTAAAAAGCTAACGTACAACCACTGGGTAAATGTGGCGCAAGACGCAAACCATCTAGCGTACCAGACTTTCAGCGACAACCGCAGTAAATGGGGAGGCATCCCGATCATAAAACTGCAAAGACCAGCAGGGTGGGAAGCGGCAGAGAAAATGAAAGCAGACGACAAACTAGCAAACACACTAGAACACATTAGACTGTATAAACAAACAATTCCCCCATGGGAACTGACAGTGCCTTTCACAGATGCATCCCTTGTTAAAAACATTACCATCAGCACAGAGGACACAGAAGCTAGAAATGCGGCTGAGACATATATACACAAAAAAAATCAGGAAGGAAAATCTCTTAATCTACAAGACTGATCCAGGAGCGAAAATGGAGAGGCAGTAGCAGGGGTGGTGGTACCACACTGGAATTTAAAGAAACGATACAAACTTATAGATCATGCAGCGGGATGCACGGCCGAACTTGGAGCAATAATGAAGGGACTGGAAATTGCTGCCGAGAAACCACCACAGAAACTATGTATATTGACAGACTCCTTGTCGTCACTGCAAACTCTCGGTAACTTTACTCGAGAAATCAGACCCGACATAAAAGAAGAAATATTAGCGACATCCACCAACCTGAGAAACATGGGATGTCAAGTCACTATCGGGTGGGATACCAGGTCACTGAGGTATTCTCGGAAACGAGAAGGCAGACAGAGCAGCAAAATGAGGAATAACTAGTGGTAATATAATCAACATAGGGCTAGGAAAAGTAGAAGGAAAAAGCATTGTGTAAAGCTACATACTCCAAGAATGGAGGAAACTGTGGAGAGACAGCGCTAAAGGTCGGAATGCATACCAGGAACTGAGAGTACCCAATTGCAGATCACAAGTGAAGAATCATACGAAAGCACCAGCAAATAGAGAGATGTGGAGAAACTGGACAGAGACAGGAGACGATCCACTATGCATAGCATGCATGGAAAACAACATAATCGATCATTATTTACTTTCATATAGTGAGTATACTAATAAACAAAGGAAGCTAGGAGAATACAGGTTTTAATGACTGTGCAGTGTTTGGAAATATTGCCGGTCCAAGTTTTGTATTTACCTATTGTGTTGCATGAACTTTACAAAAGGTGAATACAAAATTTGGACCGGAAATATTTTCAAACACTGCACAGTCATTAAAAATATACCCTATACTTTGTCAAATCAAAGACCGCAATGACATTGAGGGAGTGCTTGCATGTAGAAAGCAACAAAGAGATCCAGCGTTTGGTCAGACAGTACATCTACCGGACTAGACAAGACAACTAACCAGAAATCTAATAAATTAATACAGTGAACCAGTAGGAGGAGAGGTATTTTTAAAAATACTGATTGGGGTCGTGCCTCCAGAGACACAGAGACGTCAAATAACTCGCCATAACAAAGAAACACTCCTTTAAAGGAAGCACGGGTGTGGTGCGAGACAACCTCAGACATTCCACAAGAGGGCAAAAGTAAATTCAAAACCAGACAGCTGATCTGGAAAAACAAATCAACACACTTCTACTGACACAGAAGTCGACCAATGAACACCAAGAACAAGACACTGCCATCAACGCAAGACTGCTGGAAGAAATGAAAGAAACAGCGCAGCATCCGGCTAGAGCTGGCACGCATGGCCAACATCAAGAAAGAAAACGAAGAGATACTGCACGCATTACAAGCCGAAAGAGAACACAAGAACAACTTAAAAAGAGAGGGAGCTCACGGGAACAGGCCAGTAAAAGCCAAACCGAAACCAACAGATCAAGCTAAAGACAGCAGACCATCTATAAAGACCAACAAGTTTAAGGGCAAGATAGTGTCTACCCTTACAAAACTCCCGGAGACGAATGGCAAGCGAGATTAAAGAACAAAACAAAGATTTTCCGAGAGATGGAAGAAGAAAGAACGGAACAACCCTAAGTGACGAGTCCTGATAAGGGCTACGCCCGGAGCCATCACTGGCAGACTGAGAAGCACAATAGAAACTGCCAGACTTGGCCATGGGAATGTTATTCCCATGGGAATCCCATGGGAAAGGTCCCATGGGATTCCCATGGGATCCCCTCTGACGTGTCTCCACCTTGTCGTGGTAGAGGGGCTTGCGTGTCCCTATGACCCCAAGAGCTATGCCGACGGAAGCACAACTACATGTCGGGCAGGTCTTGGAATAGGGACCAGACCAAGAGAGACACAACCTGCTGCTCTGCAGGTAGACTGAGGATAGGCAGTCAAAGTCCGAATCAGGCGCACGATGCCACTTATTCTTGGTCCAGACACATACTCAAAGGCTCCCAGCTAAAGGATATGGCTGAACGCCTCTAAGTCAATAACTCCCGAATGTGAGAACCGGGCCGATACTCACCCACTGCAAAACTGAGGTGGGATATTGAGCACGCTACATGCTTCGTCTTATGCAATAAGTCGCTATCAATGAATGTAAGAAAGAGAGTGCTAACATGCTATATAGAACCAGTTTTGCTGTATGGCAGCGAATCTTGGAATGTAAATGAACAAATTAGGAAGAACTTAGAAGCAACAGAGATGTGGTTTTTAAGACGAATGTTGCGAATTCCTTGGACTGCAGAGTAACTAACAATCATTGCCTGAAAGAGGCTAATGAAACTAGAACACTATATACAACAATAAGAAAGAGACAAACAGCTTTCTTTGGTCATGTGATGAGAAGAGAGGCATTGGAGAACATCATGACAACTGGAAAGATCGAGGGGAAGAGAGGCAGAGGCAGACCAAGAGAAATGATGCTGGACGGATTGAGACGGTGGCATGGAGGAATATCATCAGCAGAGTTGATCCAGAACACCAAAGACCGAGATCTGTCGAGAGTCATGAACACCTACGCCAGCCGGCACGGCACTTGATGATGATGACATGCTTTGTTAGGACACTTGTTCGAAGGCTCTCAGCCGAGGGATATGAGGGATCCCCTGGATGAGAGGGCCTGGCAGTTTACTCGCTCTCTGCTGCGTGAAGGTAAGGTGCTGAGCCGGCAGCACATGTAGCCTACCTCGTGAGCGTTACTAAAGGTGGAAAAAGCGACGCAATCGCACGCAATGGTTACGATGAAAGTCTGTATATATATACTCAGAGCAAGGGTAGTCAAAGGTGGAAAATCGTCTCATTATGGAACGCTTGGCTAGCGAATCATTACGTGGAAGTCCGGAGCAAAAGCTTGCTGAGTGGATGCCGTATGCAGACTGACCGTTCCTGGTCTGTGCGGGGAGCGGTATCGTGGTCAAGTATAAAATGCGGGAGAGTGCCCGCTTATGGGCTTCATGTATCGATACTCCCATGGACTCTGTTATTCCCTGCGTCCATCGTTTACGTGGTCGGCCTTTTCCTCTGCTTCCATCTGGTCTGTACATCATTGGTTGTTGTGGTAAACTGTTAGTTGGTAACTTACTTACATGGCCAAACCATCTGACTTGCTGCCTTCTAATAAAACCTAGCGCATCTATAACCCCAACTTGAGTCCTGATTTCTCCATTTCTGATTTTATCTTTTCTTGATACATTGAGTATTCTTCTCAGGAGTCTCACTTCTGTTGTTGTGATTTTTCTTTTCTCTTTTTCTGTCATTGTCCAAGTTTTGCATTGGTAACATAGAGTTGGTAGGAAGATTGTGTTATAAAGTGCTTTCTTAGTAGTTATTGATACATGTTTGTTCTTTTGTTTTGGTGCCATTTGTCCAATGAGTTGGTTTGCCTTATTGCATCTATTTTCGATCTCGTCTTATGATTTGCCATTTGATGATATTATACTTCCTAGGTACTTGAAACTCTTTACTTATTTCAAGGGATTTTCGTTTAGGTGAATTGTTGTTGTTTCTTCTTCTTTAGTTATAGTCATTGTAACAAGCTACGTGGAGGGTCCCAAATAGCCCGGTCACAATATTTCAAATATCTTCTATAGCCCTGGCTTAGATAGGTCTTTACCTGCCAACCCTCCTCCGTTTTCCCTGGACACACTGTCACGCTTCCTTTCGACCTAGGGACCTATTTCCTGCAGTGTTCTTCTGGCTGACGCATAAATAACATGGCAGTCGTCAGAACAACTTGGAAGTAATTTTATTAACCTAATCAAGAACAGCACAGGAACACATAAAGGCAGATAAACAGATAGATCTACACAGACACTACACTGGTAAATTCTAACACAGAGCCTCAAGTCGCCACAGTCACAGATCCAGCTTCAGATACTGTCTGATCTGTCCACACACTTCTCACCAAAGATGTCCGAATCTCCTTCCTTCTCCAACAACTGGGTGTAGGTTCAACCGGCTTTTGTAGAATCCAAGCGACTGGTGTGTTGAGGACTTCTGTTCATTGTCATCTGAATTAGTTCGGCACTAGGTCTTCACTGACCTATGAAAAGCTTTAGTGTTGCCGATAAGGTGAGGTGTTTGTGAAGGATAATGGTTGGGTCCTTTTAATGTCCGGGATAAAATGGGTATGCCAGAAAATCACTCTTAGGCTCCCTCCGGACAACAACTGCTCTCAGGCGTATGTTGTTAAAACAAAACCGGCAATGCACCAGTCATACAAAATGTCCTTGCTTCAAGACCTGCACCTTGCCTTGAGTTGGCCTCGTTGGACATATTTACGTTAGCCTAGAAGCACCGGTGATAATGTCCCTTCGAAGACATAGTCACTTCCCATAGAAGAGGACCCTGGAGATGATAAATAAAACCTGAGCGACTGGGCTGACTCATGTATCACACAAATACACTATATTTAATACCTGATTGACCAGGCCTGACCTGTCAGGTAGCCCCTGGATTGGCCACGTCCGGGTTTGAGTAGACCTCCAGCTGGACGAAGTCCGGTTGTCTTTTTGGCCACACGACACACCCTCCACACTCATACCAAGCCTTTATTATGATTGGGCACATTCATTCCCATGCTTCCCTCTCACTTGCAACCATGCCTTTCTCACCCGCAAGATCTTGTGGTGTGGTGCGCCCAGTAATCCGTGTGTTACATCTCATTAACTCATAGTATAGTAATGGGGTTGTATGGCACGCTTTGTAGTTCCCCACTCCCTGCAAGAATAGGAAAGAAGATCCTACCCCCTCCCGGCTCCGCTCTTGTCTGAGCGGTCGCCGCAATGTACCAGCAGTGCCCCACAGAACACATAGATTCAGCGGAATGCAGGTTCTCTAAATGAGATACAGAAGTCCATTAACTTCCCTACATCATCCCATCTAGTAACAGATGAAAGAGATAGTCCTGTGAATAGCCTCTTCTGGCTCAAGAAGATAGATCAGAGATTGGTGTACCCCATTCCCAAAATACCCACTGAGTATATACAACAGAAAGATGACAATCTGTCCAATTCAAGCCGTAGATAGAAAGACAGCAACAGCTCATCTGACGCCAAGAACAAATGAAATCCTCTTGGGAGATATATGGTTCAGATTCACTTCCCCGGCTATGCCAAGGACAAGACGTGCAGCCAAATCGGCTAACGGTCACCCAACTCGTCATTGGTTATGATTGGCCTTTCGCCAATTCATCTTCCCCTTCAACCCATGGTATATTTATAACTCCATGTTTGGCTGGAGTACCCACAACCCAAGCCCTACCTTTCTTCACCACTTCAGTAGGAGGTTGCATCTCTGTCCCAATCTTCAAATCGACTTGACAAGATGCCACTATCCAACGGTAGGTGTGTACACGGCCATGAATTGCTTAGCAGCCGCACCAGCGCTCATTTGGCGCAAGGCGCTCCATCGGGTTTACCCGATGTGAAAGACATTGGCTACTTGCTCCATGTAAAGATTGTGATAGGAAGATAACCCAAAGAACCATCTTTCATGGAGATTTGAGAGAACAAGAGAACTGAGAGCTTCCGAAAGCCGTTCCCCCCTGTCTACCCAAAATAAAAGAATGCATAAGGACATGGACCACTGGCGTTTCGCTACATAGGCCCCCTCTTAAGAAAGTCGAACCCTACGAACTTTCTACTGTCAGTGGTTCTGTTCGAATGACCCCACCCTCACATTCAACCATAGGATGCCGTGATAAAAAATCTGCTCCCACATTCTCCCTTCCGGGGATGTATTCGACCGTGAACTGATACGGTTGTAGGAGCAATGACCATCTCATCAACCTCGCGTTCAGTTTCTTAGAAGTTGCCAAGAACGTCAGAGGTTGATGGTCGGACTGCACTTTGAACTGGACTCCATACAGATAAGGTTGAAATTTCTGTACCGCCCACACTAGAGCTAGACATTCCCGTTCGACGGTGGAATAATTCCGTTCGGCGGGTAACAGTTTTCTACTGGCATACGCCACCGGACACAACACCGAAGGATTATCTCGCCCTTCCTGCAACAGAGTTGCTCCAATCCCTATGTTACTCGCGTCGGTTCTCAGAACAAACGTTTTCTCCAAATTCGGGAGTTGCAGGACTGGCCTATCCACCAACGCCTGTTTCAGCTTCCCATAAGCCTCTTCACAGCTCGGGGTCCAGACTATAGGATCTGGCGATCCTTTCTTCAGGGTTTCGGTTAACGGCGCTCCAATTTCGTTGAACTTTGGAATGAATTTCTGGTAAAACCCACACAGAGACAAGAAAGACCTAACATCCTTTTTGGATTTAGGACGGGGTGCGAGACGGACCTTCTCAATATTTTTTTCTTCCGGTACCAGTCCCCCTGGGGTAATAGTGTGTCCCAGAAATTCCAAGGATTGATATCCAATCATACATTTGGCTGGACGGGCGGTTAACCCCTCCTCTTTCAATCTTATGAAGATCTTTTCCAAGGATTTCAGGTGATCCTTCAGATTGTCAGACGCGATGAGAATATCATCCATAAACGAGACGACAGAGGGATCCCTTAAAGGGTCTAATAACTTTCTCATCATGCGTGTGAACACACTGGGCGCATTGCTCAGCCCAAAAGGCATCACCTTAAATTCGTAATGGCCACTCGGAGTACTGAAAGCGAGCATGGGCCGAACCTCAGGCTTCACAGGGATCTGATAATATCCCCGGCTTAAATCAATTTTTGAGAAGTACTTTGCCCTATTTAATCTGGCAAACAATTGATTTGTGTTTGGCAACGGCTCAACTTGGAATGTCGTACAACTATTTAAATGCCTGTAATCAATACATAAGCGGTGTTCCCCGCTTGGCTTCCTCAACAAGACAACCCCGGCATTATAAGGAGAAGTCGAAGGAGTGATGATGTCGTCGTCCAGAAGCTTCTGGATTTCAGTTTCCAGGGCCTTCTCTTTCGAAAATGGCACTGGATATATTTTCTGGCGAACGGGGTCTTGGGTAGTCAGAGTCATATCAAACTCGACCAACCCTGTCCGCCCTGGCCGATCGGTAAGAATCTGCTGATGGGACTCCAACAAACGGATGACACGGTCTGTTTCTTCAGCCGACAGATCAGGATTTATATGTACATCCCTATAGGTTTCCCCAGGGTGTAATGGATACCCCCTATCCGTTTCTTCGCCCGATTCAGTTTCCATCGCGACCGCCATAGTCATGAGTGGGAGAGAAGTACCATCAGATCGTTCTTCATACTTTTTGAGAAGGTTAATGTGGAAGATTTTAGATTTCCCCCTGATCCGGATGGCATAGTTGGTGCGGGAGACAACCCTTTCTACCGGGAAAGGCCCCTGCCAACCAATCTCGAGTTTATTGGAACCTACTGGAAGTAACAACAGAACCCGATCCCCCACCTTAAGAGACCTATCTTTCGTCCTTCTATTGTAGTAGGCCGCGTGTCTCTTCCTGGCCGCTCTCAGATTCTGAGCTGCCAAAGCCCAACCCGTCTGGAGTTTTTTCTTTAACTCTTCGACGTATTTATAAGAGGATACCACTTCTTCGGAAGTTTCTTCCTCTGTCCAACATCTCAATAAGGCTTCTAAGGGACCCTTGATTGGCCTCCCGAATAGTAGAGTGGCTGGTGGCAACCCGGTCGACCCATGGGGAACCTCCCGATAGGCGAACAAGGCGGCTGAGATATACTCATCCCATCTGTCTGGTTTCTCTTGTGCCAGCTTCCGAAGCATGGTCATCAAGGTACCATTAAACCTCTCTACTTGCCCATTAGACTGAGGGTGATACGGGCTTGTGTGAATGTGGTTGGTCTGGAAGATACGAAAGACTTCTTCCATCAGTTTACCACAGAACTGAGACCCATTGTCCGTTAGGATCTGGTTGGGAAATCCCAACCTAGTAAAGGTCTCCATCAGTGCATCAGCCACTCGCTTAGAGTCGATTGTGGCCAAAGGTATCGCCTCGCCCCACATGGAACAGCAATCCACCATCGTGAGAATGTACTTATTCCTCTTCCTAGTCCTAGGAAGAGGACCAACAAGATCGATGGCAACTCTCTCGAAAGGAGAGTTCATAATAGGCATGTCTCCCAGGACTACCGGAGCTGTCCAGTGTTTTGGTGCCACACGCTGGCACTCTGGGCACGACTTGACGTACCTACGCACGTCTCCAGTCATCCCTGGCCAGTAGTAATGGCAGGAAATGCGCTGGAGAGTTGCCCCGACACCCATATGTCCACTGAAAGAAATGGTGTGTCCCATATGAAGAAGCTGTTCCCGATAAGCCTTAGGAACCACCAGCTGTCCATGCTGGTGATCCTCCATTCCGGCTCTCCGGTACAGTAACCGATTCTTCATATAATACTGACCCCGTCTTGGTGGGTCAGAACCTTTTGGCAACTGGTTGAAGCAAGGTTGCAAAGTAGCATCCTGGCTTTGAGCAGCTCGTAACTCCCCAGGCAAGGGATTCACAATCAAGGCCGGCGTCTGCTCATCCTCCAATTGAGATCTGGTTTGCATTGCCCCTACGTACATGGGTTCGGTTGGAATCCCTAGAAAGACGTAGCGACAACCCAAGATCATTGGGAAGATAGGATCTAGCAGAACGGCTGCCTGTATAGTGCCGGTAACATATTTTGATTTGATGTCCACCTTCGCAATTGGAAGAGACATCGCTACCGCACTCTTTGTCGCCGTTTGAATCTCAATAGATTCCCCGGTTAGCTGCTCTGGGCTCACTAAATGTGATGAAATTACAGCCTCAAACTGCAGACCTGTGTCGTAGAGACACTCAACTGGTTGACCGTTCACAAGTACCGTTTCTACTACTGGTGGTTTTTCTAAATCTTTGGTCCCAAGATCCCTCCCTTCTACCTCCTTGTGAGACCCTTCCCCGGTTTCTACAAGACAAGCAGCATAGTGAGAGTCTTTCTGTTTACGCCGGCAATCTACCGTATTGTGTGTGGGAGATTTGCAATAGGCGCACCACTTTTCACTCCACTTTCTTTTAGGAGATCCAGGTGGACTCTTACCAGAGGGTTTCTTACTAGGAACTTTATCGAAAGGATCCTCCTTCCTGGTGTGAGCTGTTTTAGGGTTCTTCTTCTTTCCAGACCATGTGTCTGGTGGTCGGGGATTGTGTTGTGACAATTCCCCATTATCCCCATGAGCTAGCACATACCTTTCAGCCAACGTGTTGACTAGCTCTAACCTTTCTGCCCCATTTTCAAGCAAAAAGGTTTGCAAAGGCTTAGGCATCATTCTCTTCATTTGGTCCACGACCACCAATTCTTCCAAACTTTCATAGTCGTTAGCAAATCCAGCTAAAGACATCCACTTCAAAAGGTAAGACTTCAATCTGACACTGTAGGCTGCGAACATCTCTCCTGGCTCTCTCTTCGACTTTCTGAACTGTTGTCGATAAGTATGAGCTGTCATCTGAAACCTTTTCAACAGTGCTTTCTCCAGAGCTTCATAGTCATTCTCCATACCAGGTGGCAACCTAGAATAGACCTCGTATGCGGTCCCCCTCAGGCCCTGTGAGAGTTTCAAGTTCCATTTCCCTCGCTCCAATCCCATAGCCAAAGCCATCGACCGAAATCTGTGAAGATACTGGTCGATCTTATCTTTGTGTTCATCGAACGGGAGCAAAGGGAACTTCATTGCCTGGCATGGACCGCCACCAGAAGTTGTTGAGTCAGGGAGAACTGCGTCTCCCACTGCACCGTCTCTTTCCTTGGCAGTTTGAGCTTTCAGCTCCAACTCTCTCATACGGAACTCATGGTCTCTGACTGCCTGCTCGGCCTCCATCTTCCTAGCCTCAGCCTCCATCTCAATCCTCTTGGCCTCAGCCTCCATCCTCTTAGCCTCAGCCTCCGCCTCAATCCTCTTGGCCTCAGCCTCCATCCTCTTAGCCTCAGCCTCCGCCTCAATCCTCTTGGCTTCGCGCACATCCTGTCTGTAGTCTCTTTCCACTTCCCGCACATATTTCTGTAACTCCGCTCCATCATATCCCATCTCACGCCCTGTAGCCTGTACGTCAGCGACATTAAACCCAGCTGATGCCATCTTAAACTCAGAGGGTAAGGGAAGAGGTAATTGTCTAATAAAATTTTTCTCACAATTACACAACAAGTTACATTACACGACCACAACACGTCGTATGTCGGTCAGTCTGTGTCAGGAAGAGTATAGACAATAGCCAGGCACGGTAGGCAGAACCTATTAATAGAAAACAAGGATATCTGTCCCCTATCACTAAATCAGCCAGAACTTCACCAGGATTACAAATATCCCGGACGAGCCCCCAGAAATTGTAACAAGCTACGTGGAGGGTCCCAAATAGCCCGGTCACAATATTTCAAATATCTTCTATAGCCCTGGCTTAGATAGGTCTTTACCTGCCAACCCTCCTCCGTTTTCCCTGGACACACTGTCACGCTTCCTTTCGACCTAGGGACCTATTTCCTGCAGTGTTCTTCTGGCTGACGCATAAATAACATGGCAGTCGTCAGAACAACTTGGAAGTAATTTTATTAACCTAATCAAGAACAGCACAGGAACACATAAAGGCAGATAAACAGATAGATCTACACAGACACTACACTGGTAAATTCTAACACAGAGCCTCAAGTCGCCACAGTCACAGATCCAGCTTCAGATACTGTCTGATCTGTCCACACACTTCTCACCAAAGATGTCCGAATCTCCTTCCTTCTCCAACAACTGGGTGTAGGTTCAACCGGCTTTTGTAGAATCCAAGCGACTGGTGTGTTGAGGACTTCTGTTCATTGTCATCTGAATTAGTTCGGCACTAGGTCTTCACTGACCTATGAAAAGCTTTAGTGTTGCCGATAAGGTGAGGTGTTTGTGAAGGATAATGGTTGGGTCCTTTTAATGTCCGGGATAAAATGGGTATGCCAGAAAATCACTCTTAGGCTCCCTCCGGACAACAACTGCTCTCAGGCGTATGTTGTTAAAACAAAACCGGCAATGCACCAGTCATACAAAATGTCCTTGCTTCAAGACCTGCACCTTGCCTTGAGTTGGCCTCGTTGGACATATTTACGTTAGCCTAGAAGCACCGGTGATAATGTCCCTTCGAAGACATAGTCACTTCCCATAGAAGAGGACCCTGGAGATGATAAATAAAACCTGAGCGACTGGGCTGACTCATGTATCACACAAATACACTATATTTAATACCTGATTGACCAGGCCTGACCTGTCAGGTAGCCCCTGGATTGGCCACGTCCGGGTTTGAGTAGACCTCCAGCTGGACGAAGTCCGGTTGTCTTTTTGGCCACACGACACACCCTCCACACTCATACCAAGCCTTTATTATGATTGGGCACATTCATTCCCATGCTTCCCTCTCACTTGCAACCATGCCTTTCTCACCCGCAAGATCTTGTGGTGTGGTGCGCCCAGTAATCCGTGTGTTACATCTCATTAACTCATAGTATAGTAATGGGGTTGTATGGCACGCTTTGTAGTTCCCCACTCCCTGCAAGAATAGGAAAGAAGATCCTACCCCCTCCCGGCTCCGCTCTTGTCTGAGCGGTCGCCGCAATGTACCAGCAGTGCCCCACAGAACACATAGATTCAGCGGAATGCAGGTTCTCTAAATGAGATACAGAAGTCCATTAACTTCCCTACATCATCCCATCTAGTAACAGATGAAAGAGATAGTCCTGTGAATAGCCTCTTCTGGCTCAAGAAGATAGATCAGAGATTGGTGTACCCCATTCCCAAAATACCCACTGAGTATATACAACAGAAAGATGACAATCTGTCCAATTCAAGCCGTAGATAGAAAGACAGCAACAGCTCATCTGACGCCAAGAACAAATGAAATCCTCTTGGGAGATATATGGTTCAGATTCACTTCCCCGGCTATGCCAAGGACAAGACGTGCAGCCAAATCGGCTAACGGTCACCCAACTCGTCATTGGTTATGATTGGCCTTTCGCCAATTCATCTTCCCCTTCAACCCATGGTATATTTATAACTCCATGTTTGGCTGGAGTACCCACAACCCAAGCCCTACCTTTCTTCACCACTTCAGTAGGAGGTTGCATCTCTGTCCCAATCTTCAAATCGACTTGACAAGATGCCACTATCCAACGGTAGGTGTGTACACGGCCATGAATTGCTTAGCAGCCGCACCAGCGCTCATTTGGCGCAAGGCGCTCCATCGGGTTTACCCGATGTGAAAGACATTGGCTACTTGCTCCATGTAAAGATTGTGATAGGAAGATAACCCAAAGAACCATCTTTCATGGAGATTTGAGAGAACAAGAGAACTGAGAGCTTCCGAAAGCCGTTCCCCCCTGTCTACCCAAAATAAAAGAATGCATAAGGACATGGACCACTGGCGTTTCGCTACAGTCATTACCTCTGTTTTACTTGTGCTAATTTTCATGTTATGTTCCCTACACATTTCGTTTAGACCAGGGGTGGGAAAACTACGACCCGCGGGCCGCATGCGGCTTGGCAACTGATATTATGCCGGCCTCGAGGGCATTTAGAAATGAAAAATTGTAACTTCGTTTTTAAGTTATTTTGTTGAATTTTACACACGTTCTAGACATGAGTGAGCTAGTGTATCTTACATTGTCTCGACCGACAGCTAGCTTCAACCTTGTTAAGTTCTCTCTGTTTGTATTTCTGTCAGTCGGGCTGCCTGCCTGTCTGTCTACTAATCCACCCTAAAGACTACTACAAACATTCCTATATGTCTGTCTCTCTACCAATCTACCTCCCAACCCGCTATCTGCCTGCCTGTCTGCCTGTCTGTCTGTCCGTCCGTCTGTCTGTCTGTCTGTCTGTCTGTCTGTCTGTCTGCATCTATGTTTAAGGCGTAACGTATACCATACAAGTAGTGTAGGGCGTATCATACCTTAGTACCCATAGAACTTTGCAGTTAAACTGTTATCATTGTTTGGATCAACATACATTTGCGAACAAGCATTTTCTTGCTTGGAGACCAACAAATCTAAGAATAGGTCTTTATTGTCGGACTTCACCTTGCATGCTGTCATGCAAATTTCAACAAGTAAACTTGCTCCAGTTTTCAAGAATATTGCAAACATTGCGAGCAATTATATACATCTCATTAGAAATCAAAAATTGTAGTGACAGTGTAGTCGGGTTGTGTCTAAACTAAAGCCAATGATAGATAATAAAAAAATTATTATAATTAAAAAAATTGAAAATCTTGTTAACAAAGTAGTAAAAGTTTGTGTCCACATTGTAAAATATAATCTATATGTGTATAAGTAAAATTAAATTGCAATAATTAGTTATTTATACTGTTTAATAACCTATAAATAATTCATAATTACTTATTGTGAAAGGTTGCTGTAAACAAAGTGGACATAATATATATGCGGCCCCCCGATAGCTTTACATTTGTCAATGCGGCCCTACGCACAAAATATTTTCCCACCTCTGGTTTAAACTATTCACGTGGTCTTGTAATTCAGCTTCTGATTTTGCTATTAGTGCTTGGTTGTCCGTAAACAGTTCTCTATTGGTGTAATTTGCAGATGGTTCTTCATCTGTGTTCTCGTCATGCGATGTTCTTGTTGTCTCTGTATGGTTGGTTTCTTTACATATGTTGTCTATATATGTTATGAACAAGAGAGGAGACAGGAAACAACCTTGTCTTACTCCGGATCTTATGGTGAAGGGTTCTTAGTGTCCTCTAGTTGCTCTCACTATGAATTCACTGTTGATGTATAAGCTTCTACATAGGTTTGTTAGATGTGTACTATATTGTTTAAGGATTTCCAACAGCTTGTTTCTATCTACTATATCAAATGCCTTTTCTTGGTCGACAAAGGCTAAGTTGAGTTTTTCATTGAATTCGATTGATTTTTCTATAAGTTGTCTATGAACAAAATGGCATCTGTGCATCCTTTGTTTTTCCTAAATCCAAGTTGTGTTTCGCTTAGCTGGGGTTCTATGGTAGTTCGAAATCTTTTCTCAAGAATTTTGCAAAATATTTTCCCAGTATGACTCAAAAGGGAAATGCCTCTGTATTGTGTGCAGTCTCTTTTGCTGCTTTTTGTTTTTCCAAATTGGGATAATTATGGCGTTTCCCCAGTCTCGTGGTGTCTGTTGTTCTACCCAAACATTGTTGAATAGTCTATCTAGCCATGATGTTCTTACTTTTCTTGCTGCTTTAATTAGTTCATTTGGTATTTCGTCTTGTACCGGTGGTTTGTTCAATGGGGCTAATCTGACGGCTTCTATAAGTTCTTCTTTCAGTTTATCTGGTTCTAGTTCTTCGGTGGCGACTGTGTTCGTTTTTTGAATTATTGTGACATCTGATGGGATGTTGAGAAGTTGTTTGAAGTACTGTTTCCATCTTATTAGGATTTGTTTTTGTTCACTTATTGGTTCTCGATTTTCTCTCTTAATTATTTCAGTTGGGTCAAAGGGTTCTCCTCTGGTTCTCATTGCACTTATCTTTTTGTAGAAGTTTCTAGTTGCCTCCTTGTAGGTTTTTTTTTTTTTTCCAGAGTTTCTGCATACTCCTCCCAGTATTTTTGTTTTTCTCTCTTTACTATTCTATTAACATGTCTTCTTGCTATTCGATATTCTATGTAATCATATTCCTGTTTGCTCTTCAACCACTTTTTATATTTGTCCTTTTTGTCTTTTACAGCTTTCTTTACCTCTGCGTTCCACAACTTGTTATTTTCTTTATCCATGTTTTGCGTTTTTCCGTGGTTCCACATATTATTTGGGCAGTATTTAAAATGTTTGACTTGAATATCTCCCCATTCTTCTTCCACTGTTTTTTTTTCTTTCTATAGGTAATTTTACAAAGATAACAGTTAGTCCTTTCTCATAATTTTCCCTCACTACCTCGTCTTTGGGGGATTTTTTTAAGTTTACTGATTCGCATGGCATGTATTTTCCTGGTCTTTGCTTTCTTCTTCTGATGGTTCTTATTGTGGCAACGACTGCTTTGTGGTCTGTGTTTATACTTACGTTTGACACTGCCCTTGCATCTAATATATTTTTCTATTATCTCTTGTCAATAGAAAATCAATTTGGCTTTTAGTATCTACATCATTCCATTTGTATATTCTTATATTTGTTAGTCTTTGTGTTTATAGAATGTGTTTGTTATATAGAGGTCGTGTTGACTGCATAGCTCTATCAGTCTACTTCCACTATCATTTCTTTCATTATGTTGGTCTCGCAATGCTCCAAGATGTTTTTCTATGCCTGCTCTGTTATGTTCTAGTCTTGCATTGAAGTCTCCTATAACTATGATGTTGTCCTGCTTATCTATTTTATTTAGCACGTCATGGATGTCTTCGTAGAATTCCTCGCATTCTCGTTCATTCGTGTTTGTATTACATGGTGCGTATATTTGTACATATGTTGTTCTCTTATTCTCACTGTTATGATTCTTTCTGATATATATTTTATTTCTAGTATTCCTCTTGCTAGCCGTGGTTCAATGACTATTCCCACACCGTGTCTTGCCCTTTCTTGCTGTTCCACTCCAGAGTAGACAAACGTGTAACTGTGGTGGATCTCCTTGCACCCTTCCCCCTTTATTCCAGTGTCCGCTATTCCCATCAGTCAAATTTTCTTCTCTTCCATTGCTTCTATAAGTTCTCCTTCTTTACTATTAAAGCCGCAGACGTTCATTGTGCCTATTTTTTTTTTATTTGGAATCGCTGGTCTATCTCGTAGTCCATTAACATTCCCGTGTTTATATCCATTTGGGTCAGTCCGTTTATGCTTCATAGTTTTTCTACGATCAGTATGAGGATCCCCTGCCGGCTTGCTAGGCCAGTCAGCAGGTTTAGGACAAAGAATCTGACAATAGGGAGTCCATCCCTTTATGGCGAGCCATAGCTCCGTTAGCCAATGACATCGCGGTCATTGTTTCTTTGTCTACACCACGTGGAGCTGGGGGTTGACTTTTGTAGTCTGCGGGTGATCGGCAAGCTACTAATTTTCACTTTTCACCCCTCCTGGGAGAGGCTAGCCGATCCTAGCCCTGTTGGCTGCAGGGCCAGGCACATTCCATACCTTGTAGATAAATATTTTTTTTCCGCATACCCTTTACAGGACATCGCTGTCAACAGCAGCATCTTTCAGCTGTCTGTTGATTTCTTGGGAAGATTACGCTCAGTAGTTTGCCATTGCTTTCTGAGCGGCCGGCTCAATTATCCCGCAAGTCATCAGCGGGGGTCGAACCGCTTCCAGCTCTCGTGCGCTACGTGACTCTGCGTGATAAACGGGATTACGGAGAAAGTGTTGTAACCCCTCGGCCAGAGAGACCGGCCTATAAATATATAGTAGTCCTAATTTCAAATAATTTGTGAAGGCAATCACTTGAAGTCACGGTGTTACTGGGTGTAGGCTATGTAAGCCTACGGTACCCCAGAATGGCCAACCAAAAATATGAGTTCCAGGATCTTACTAAACTGTTGTAGCTAAGATGTTGAGTGGGGGAGAATGCCACTTGATTGATGTTCCAGAAGTACTTGTAAAGTCTTCAACAGCCGATGTTAAAGCAGTTGAAATATCTGAAGGTATTTTAGCATCATGTCTTTGGTGTGCAAAGTGCAAAAGGCTATACAGTTGGTATAAGTTGATTAATGAAAAATGGGTTAATCAAAGTGGTTATGGAGTGTTTATACAGCATAGCATGAAATGTGGTTCAGATGGTTCTACTAACATCAACAGATGGGTTTAATCCAAGCAGCGGGAAGTAACAAAACCACCACCAACACTGTCAAGTGCGTGGCCAAAAAACAATTATTGAACTAATTACATCACATTCAACAGAATCCATTTCGGCTGGATGTGACATTATATGTGATGCTGCTGACTTTGCTGCAGGATCTACTCACACTGCAAACAAGGTATATAATTACACTATATCACGGCAAAAGTGACTCGTTCTATTTTGGAAAAAGAAAAATTGGCCAAACTGCAGTTTCAAAAATTGTTTCAAAATATGGCACAAGATCCAGAATGTGCAATTTCGGGAATAGTTGACTTTTGGTCTGCAAGACAAACATATCTTTTGCCATATGGGGGAATTATTGAATGTGGACTAGAACAAAATTGGAAATGGATTACTTTTCGTCTGTCTCTTATAAACATTGATAGTAATCAATCCCATACTGCACAATTTAAGCACAGTTTTGCACGTGAATTTCGTGCCGAATCTAGAACATTCTCCAGTCCATTGATTGTGTGTACTGTTAATGCAGCAACCATGACGGCAGCATTTGATGGACGGTTTGATACCGATACAGAAATGCACCGATCAGGTTGTACTGAGCACAGGTTATCAACCTGCATTACTGATAGCTTCAGCAGAGACGTGATTTCTGAACTGAATCAGTTCATGGATCAGCTTTCATTTATTGAAATATATTACAATACACGTCAGGCAAAGGCACCACAGCTGCCATTTTCCATACCAACAAAATCTGTAACACGTGAATGACGATCATATTACCCACGTTTAATGCCCATTAAAAAAAATTTATTCGCATTACTTTAATGAAGATGAAGAATTCTTAAACCACATTCCAAATATTGCTCAGATTAAATGAATACAGTACTCTCATCTCATCATGTTCCTCTTGTACCTTGCGGTGTCGAGGTGAAGTATAAACTTCGTGAGAGTGCCCGGTTATGGGCTTCGTATATCGACATTCCCATGGATTCTGTTATTCCCTCCATCCAACGTTTACGTGGTCGGCCTCTTCCTCTGTTTCCATCTGGTCTGTACATCATTGCTTGTTGTGGCATGCTGTTGACTGGTAGCCTACTTGCATGGCCAAACCATTTGACTTGCTGCTTTCTAATAAAATCTAGAGCAGCGTTAACCCCTACTTTAGTCCTGATTTCTTCATTTCTGATCTTATCTCTTCTTGATACGTTGAGTATTCTTCTCAGAAACCTCATTTCTGTTGTTGTGATTTTTCTTTTCTCTTTTTCTGTCATTGTCCAGGTTTGGCATTGGTAGCACAGAGTTGGTAGGAAGATTGTGTTGTAAAGTGCCTTCTTAGTAGTTATTGATACATGTTTGTTCTTTAGTATTGGTGCCATTTGTCCAATGAGTTGATTTGCCTTATTGCACCTATTTTCGATCTCGTCTTCTGATCTGCCATTTGATGATATTATACTTCCTAGGTACTTGAAGCTCTTTACTTGTTTCAAGGGATGTTCGTTTAGGTGAATTGTTGCTGTTTGTTCTTCTTTAGTTATAGTCATTACCTCTGTTTTGCTTGTGCTAATTTTCATGTTATGTTCCCTACACATTTCGTTTAGACTATTCATGTGGTCTTGTAATTCAGCTTCTGATTTTGCTATTAGTGCTTGGTCGTCCGCAAACAGGAGTTCTCTAATGGTTAGATTTGCAGATGGTTCTTCTTCTGTATTCTCGTCATGCGGTATTCTTGCTGTCTCCGCTTGGCTGGTTTCTTTACATATGTTGTCTATATATGTTATGAACAAGAGAGGGGACAGGACACAATCTTGTCGTACTCCAGATCTTATGGTGAAGGGTTCTGAGTGCTCTCCAGTTGCTCTCACTATGCATTCACTGTTGTTGTATAAACTTCTACATAGGTTTGTTAGATGTGTACTCACTCCATATTGTTTAAGGATTTCCCACAGTTTGTTTCTATCTACCCTATCAAATGCCTTTTCTTGGTCGACAAAGGCTAAGTAGAGTGTTTCATTGAATTCAATTGATTTTTCTATAAGTTGTCTAAGAGCAAAAATGGCGTCTGTGCATCCTCTGTTTTTCCTAAATCCAAGCTGCGTTTCGCTTAGCTGGGGTTCTAAAGTAGTTCGTAATCTTTTTTCAAGAATTTTGCAAAATATTTTCCCAGTATGACTCAACAGTGAAATGCCTCTGTATTGTGTGCAATCTCTTTTGCTGCCTTTGTTTTTCCAAATTGGGATAATTATGGCGTTTCCCCAGTCTCGTGGTGTCTGTTGTTCTACCCAAACATGGTTGAATATTCTATGTAGCCAAGCTGTTCCTACTTCCCTTGCTGCTTTAATTAGTTCATTTGGTATTTCATCCTGTCCTTGTGATTTGTTTAATGGGGCTAATCTGATGGCTTCTATAATTTCTTCTTTTAGTATGTCTGGTTCTAGTTCCTCGGTGACATCTGTGTAGGCCTCTTGAATTCCTGTGACATCTGATGGGATGTTGAGAAGTTGTTCGAAATACTGCTTCCATCTTATTAGGATCTGTTTTTGTTCACTTATTGGTTCTCCATTTTCGCTGTTAATTATTTCAGTACTGGAATACAGTACATACATGTGAAATACAAAACATTTTTTGACAAACTAGAAATTGATATCTCATTTAATTTTGATGTTATACTTCCTCCTAGACTATCAGTTGTACAAAGTTATTGTTGATATTGACGAAGAAACTTCCAGCAGCATGGTGAAGAAATATTGTCAGAACTTTCAGAAAATTATTGGAGAAAAACTTTGGCCTTATTGCGGCAATTCTCTGGCAGTTACTGTAGCATTCCTTATTGGGGTTGAAATTAAAGCCAAAATAGAAGACATCAGTTGTTACTAAGAAGAAAGGGAATGTGGACATCCATAAATGGGCGAATGAGTGGATCACTTTTTCTAAGTCTGTTGTTCTAACTGTTATTTCATTCATCAAGGATTTAAATCTTTCTTGTGAATAGATGATTCATGCGTGTGAAGTAGCAGGAATCGTAGAACAAAAGCCGGAAAGTGATTTTGACTTATTGTTTGATTCTCCACCAAACAAAGCACTTAAGTTTGATGACCCCAGAAACACATGCCTTGAAAATGAAGTCACCATGTTTCAAAAATTACGGCAACCAACTTCACATCCACTAAATTATTGAAACAATGAATATAGACGTCCACTGCTAAAAGAAAGTGCGAATATTGTGTTGGCCATACCATTGTCCTCAGCAGCAGTAGAGCGCTTATTTAGTGCAGCTGGATTGTTGTTGAGGAAGTTACGAAAACGGATGTTACCAGCTCTCGTTATAAACTCTGTGTATATCAGATTTGCATGTAAGATGAAAATTGTGAAAATGGTTCAAGGATTACATGGATTAACTGAATTATTAGAAACATTCGATAAGCAGGAAATTGATAATGTGACTCAGAAACAGAATGAGAGTGTCAGAATGACACTGAATTGTCATATTTAGATTAAATTGTTTTTATAAACTACTCTTGAATATTAAAATTAATAAATTCTGTCATTTTACATGTCTCTTTGTACATGTAATCCTATTTAGTAGACACTAAACCTAAGCTTTCATAAATTTCATAATTTTATTTGAACTATATTCCATATTAATATTATAATGGAAATCCCATGCATGGGATGGGAAGGGACAGGCATAAATTACCATGGGATGGGTTGGGATGCGACAGAAAACTATGTCCCATTTACAAGCCTGGAAACCGGGCCAGCTGACATCACAGATATGAAATTGACAACACGAGAAAAAAGAATTTAAACAACGCGAAAGGAAAGAATATAGGACTCAAAACACGCACCTCAGTTATAACCAACGCCGGATAAGGCAGGTTGAACGAGGTCGAAATTTTAATTTTTTTTTTCTCAAACGAACGAACGAGCGACGTAAGAAAGTTAGTCATATTGAAAATAAGTTATTATGATTGCCGGATTGCTGCATTTATTTGATAAATGTTTGGATGATAACGTTGATTCGCGTCTTATTCTCCACAACGAATATTCCATTGGGTGTTATGACCCCGCTAAATTAGTTAAAGCGCTGCGCTGATATCATGACCACAGTGGGACGCGGGTTTGATGTCAGAGCTCGTGGCCTGCGAATGTGAGGGAAAGATTCGCATCTGCTTGACCATGCATTCAGGTCTTCAAAATGTTATAGCCATATCACATCACAGACCTAAATGGGCAAACTGCTTCGGAACACATTATTGCATTATGTAATAATATTTACGTAGTTAAACGTTTAGCACAGTGGTTCTCAACTGGTGGGGACTTCCCAAACCCCCCGCCCCCCCCCCCCGGGGGGGGGATTTTAGGGTTTCCAGGGGGGGGGGGGAATTAAGATTATTTCAAGATCGCGTTAATACAAGAACCGATTACTTGATATTGTTTTTCCCTTCATACTTTACGGTTCTATACGTCTCACCTTTCTGAAATTCATTTTATAACGTAAGTAGACCCGAAAATCACGTTTTATGTAGACGTCTAGACTTGTTTTAGTATGTGCTATTAAATTTAGCTTCCATTATTACGTATACAGTGTAGGGACGGGGAGATATTTAGGGAGGAAATACGGGGGGGGGGGATGACGTTCTGAAAAAAGGGAGGGCATGGGACAAAAAAGTTTGAGAACCACTGGGTTAGCATGTTTCAAAAATTTCAACTTACGAATACGTTGCATCGTGACATTTCTTCCTGACTGGTGATGATCATAATTTATGTTTCATTACACTTCAAATAGGGATCAGAGGGCGCACAAGACAATAGACAAGGGCTTGATGAACATTGGGTGTCCAGATGGCCATGGGTCTAAAGCACACATTCCTTAAGCGAGGGACTGACGACATTGGAGTCTGAAGATAAGGAACTGGGTGCCTTTACAGCTTTCAGTTTTGATATTGTCTTGAGTTACTTTGATCTTGGCTTTTTTCCCCTTTACCTCAATGAGTGCCTACATATAAAAGTTAGTTGCATATCCTTTACAGGACGTTGCTCTCACCTCCGGCATTTTATGGCTGTTCGTGATTTTTTAGGCAAGTTTACATGAAACCGATAAAGTATGGTTTACAGAAAAGCTGTTGACGAGTTAGTTGCATATCCTTTACATGACGTAGCAGTCAACTGCATCATTTTTAGCTGTTTGTGATTCCCGGGCAAAAGTTACGTTCAGTAGTTTGGCATTGCTTTCTGAACGACCGGAATTCATACCATTGTAAGGAAACCACCACAAGGCTGTCTGCTTCCAAATGGCCCGCAGCTGTGTTACGAATTGCATTAGTAACCCCTTGACCACAGTGCCGGTTTGTCTGTTGACGAGAAATTGATTGAAAATGAAAACTGGAGCTAGGTGTGTGTGTGTGTATGTGTGTGGTGGGGGGGGGGGGGAATTAATCAGATGGTTATGCAGATTATTAAGTTGGTGATTATAGTAGTAGTAAACATATTGATAATGGCAGTGGCTGTTGTGGTGAGGAAATTGATGATATTAATGAAAATAGTGATAATTATTCCACAAGGTATTTCTAGACGTGAAAACTGTCAACCTGGGATAGTTTAAGTGTCTCATTAAACCTCACTGCTCGATATCTTGATTCAATCCCTATGCAGCAACATTTCCAGTTTGGCAAGAATTCAACACATAATTTATCATCTTCTCATTAGCCGCCCAGGCACGAATAGATGTACCAAAACACCCGTCGATTCCAGGTTGAAGAATTTAAATATATCCTTTTGTTCCTTGAGTGAATACCAGCGGATCATGGGTAGTTAACAGGGTTCACATCTAGCTACGAGACTTCAGTGACTTAAATATACGCGCATGGGCAAAACTGTGGAGTCACGTTGGCATAACCACAATGTTAAGTTTTAACTATCATTTAGTTTATCGCGTTGCGATACAAGCATGCGTAGACAACTGGCTATCAAGTTTTTCTGCTGGCCGTCTAGTCATTTGTTCGAATCCCCAATCGAGGCAGATTTTTCTTTTACATTGACATAAGATATGTGGTCAGCCCAACCTAAAATTTGTATTAGTAAATGTCCTGGGTAATAAAGGCGACCAACGTGCTATTGCCGACAACACCCATAGTGTGTCTACTGGACTATAAACATATGAGGCTAGCAACATACGCCCAACACTGGCCTGTAGATGGGTCCCTGGCTTTTTGCTAACTTTGTGCCATATAATGCAGTCGTTTCAGGGCACATGACAGAGTCCTTTACTTTAGTGTTTTACTTACGACGGGGCTTCAAATGAAAATCTTAAAAGTTTTTTATTTTAATATGTGTATATATTCTGAAAAAGTAAAGTACAAATGTATAATTTTTCGATGTAATCACCACTGAATTCAATGCAAGTCCTCCAGCGCCGATAAAGTGCATCGATTCCTGTAGAAAAAAAAATGCTCTTGGTTGCGTGTTTAACCACTCATGCACCACCTGCTGTACCTGTTCATTGGACGGAAAAGTCTTTCTTCCCAGTGACTCTTTGAGTTGTCCAAAGGTGGAAATCGGAGGAATACGGGGGATGTAGTTGTCAGAGTCTAAAGTATTGCCAGCAGAGATGCAGGGACATCGTTACGCCCGCCAGGCGAATAGTCCCTAGCGGGGATGCTGTAACATCGTTACGCCCGCCAGGCGAGTATTAGTTACCTGCCTGCGAGGTTGCCGGCTGACGAGACAGCCAGCGGTCAGGCAAGGACAAAGCAGGACGCACGCAGGCCTCGTGAAGCCACTTCAGGTGGGCAGGCGCGTTGCGAGAAATAGCCAGACAGCTCTGGGACTCGGACTCGACTGGACGTATGATGGGAGAAAGGCTTGTGTAGTTCTGTGGCCCGAAAGTCGAGTGCTTGTACATCTTGTGAGACTGATTGTAAGCTGTGGGTTGCTTGTAAGTGTATGGTTATAACTTATGTATTGTGATGATCATCTCTAGATCGTGATCTGTAAATAAATCCATCGAAACTTCGTGTCGTTGAGTCTCAAGTCAAATCACGTTGTATTTGTACTGTCTCACATGTGTTAGGTTAACGAGCCAGGTTTAAGACCCTGACATGTGTGGATGTGGTGGCATTCGTCCGGCTTGAAAATGAACGTGGTTTAAGTAATTAACATTTAAAACCTAGATTTGTGAACTTAGAAATTTTTGTCCAACTTTAGAGTACATTTAAATGTGATTGTGAAGGCTCATTTTGATATATATTATTACATTGTTTGAACATGGAGACTAAATGTAAACGTACAGTGCATACATATTGTTTGATCTTGTAAACGTGTGAAACATTTGTGATTGTGGAACTTGTCACCGTTTTGACCTTGTCGCCATTGTGACCTTGTCGCCATCTTGTAAACTTGATGTCTATGTCCTTACTGAATGTCATCTTGATGTAAGTGATGTGTCATCAATGTTGTAAAGTGTTGAGATATAGTTAGATTGTCTTTGAAAAGTGAATTGTAGAAAGCAGAAAGTTTCGAAAAGAAAGTGACTTGTGGTTTTGAAAAAAATTGTTGACTGACAACATTACGACCTACAATTACACTCAACGCCATACAAACCTAACCAAAACTTAGTGACAAGCATACACACCACATCAAACAGGCGTTAATTTATTTCCTCCAAAAACAAAGCAGGTTTTCTGTGCCATCTGAAACCCTTGCCCGTAGAGGTCATTTGGGTTTTGAAGTAGCGACCCTACAGTTCCTAGCCCAAATTTCAACCGTTCTTCACCGCATCCAGGACACTTGAGTATATTTTTCTTTCTATATACTTTCGGATGCAAATTTAGGCACATATTGTGAATAAAACACAATTGTAAATTGTTCACTTTACTAACAACTTGTAACAAACTGTGTGTCTGATATTTCATTTGCATTTTCCATCATGTCTTCATTAAATGATTTCATCGATATGGTTTTAAAATTAAAGTTAACAGGTGACGAGTTGACAAAGTGGAGTGAAACGAAATACTCTGAACACCTTCGTGGGAAAGCTAATGAACGCGAGGAAAGAGCGGCTGAAAGAGCTGCCAAGCAAGCAGAGACAGCCTTAAAGCAATCAGAGTTAGATATCGAACTGAAAAAGGCAGAGATAGCAGCTCAGAGTAAACGGGAAGAGCTGGAAGTCCAATTAAAAATCAAACAACTTGATACTGAGACTGCTATAAACAAAGAGTCTAAGAAATCTGAGAGACTGGAGAAAGAAAACCAGTACAAAAAATACCAAGGTATCGTAAGAAATTATACCTCGGGTGACTGCATTGCAGCATTCACCCAAAATTTTGAGACGTTAATGGACCATTACCAGGTCCCATTGTCTGAATGGAATATTATTTATATGAGAAGTTTATCAGGGGAGCCTCTGAAAGTCATAGAGACTATCCCCAAAGACCTCAGAAAAGATTACCATTATCTAAAATCAAAGATTATGGCACATTTTATGTTAGATGAGGCAGGTTACAGAGAACAATTCAGCAAGTTGAGCCCCAAACCGACTCAAACGTTCTCTGACTACCTCTGCTTAGTCCGAGACATATTTACCAAATGGACTTCGGCAGCTAAAATTGATAAGAACTATCAAAAGTTAGAAGATCTGATCATCAGAGATAAAGTCATTTCATCCATTCCATCAGCATTTTCGAAATTTTTGCAAGAGAATGAATGTACGAGTGTAGAGCAGATTGAGAGGCGTGGTTCGGCTTATTACACAGCCAACAAACATTGTTTTGCCAGTGAAGCTACTGAAACCAATTTTGTAGCATCGGCTAACTATGACAAACTCTATAGTAGGCAAAAACCTTATAAGCCTACATCTGAGAAGTACAACCATTGTAACTATTGTAAAATTTCACATCATCAAGGTGAGATGTGCGACAAGAACCCCACATATCTTACATATTTACAGAACATTGTAAACAGACAAGATAAGGAGCGTAAATCCTTTAGAAATTTGCGTAAATGTTTTCTCTGTAAGGCGTATGGACATTATCGCCATGATTGTAAAGGTAGGCAAATGACCAAGAAAGCAAATGCCGCCTTATTTGATAGTTCATCATCAGATGAAGAAGAGTCAGAGAAACACCCTGTGAACTCAGCACAGGCTTTTGATATGTTTAACGCAAATAAATGTACTGTATGTAATACCTTTTATGAAGATGGTATTTTAACATGCGGCCACTCCATCCCTATTGCCAATGAAGAAGCTAATTTGGTAGTAGACTCCAAAGGCAGAATAAACATCCATCAAGGATATGTGAATGGCAAGCCTGCTACAGTCCTTCGGGACACGGGAAGTTCATTGATTGGACTGAAGAGAACGTTCATAATGCCTACAGACTATACAGGCAGGCACGTAACATGCAGAACATTCTCTGGCAATATTGAAAAGTACCCACTAGCATGGGCATATATTCAAACACCTTTCCTCACTGGGAAAGTAAAATGCGCAGCATTAACAAACCCGGTGTGTGATATTATAATTGGAAATTTACCAGAGGTAAATGATATGCCTCATGACATAACATCTCTTTGCATTAATGAGATCACAACATCACCATCAAATATCATCATTGATAATGTTGTACCACCTAATGAATGTATGGTAGCTAATGTAGCACTAGGATCTCATGACATCATTGATAACACTGTTTCATCACCATCTGATATCATTGAATGTGTGAACGCAGTAACCAGATCTACTGCTAGAATGCAAGATGAAATTAATCAAACTGAGGCTATAGAAATGCTTAGCCCAGTATTACTACCTCCTAAAACCATGAAGGAGACTTTTGTAACAGCCCAAAAGGCTGATCCTTCATTGTCTAAATATTTTAATCTGATCGGCCAAAAGCCAAAGTTAACCAAAAAGGCAAGATGGCATTTTGCTTTGAAAAATTGTATCCTCACCAGGTATTATACCAGAGGTGACACCACAACAGAGCAAACTGTTTTGCTAATTGATTATCGTAAGCAAGCCTTACATCTTGCCCATTATATACCTCTTGCAGGGCATATGGCATACGCTAAGACCAGATCAAGATTATTATTACAGTTTTATTGGCCCAAATTCTGCAATGATATTAAGCAATATTGCAGGAGTTGTGACATCAGCCAAAAACTTGTAAAGAAACGAAAAAACCCACAGGCAAAGTTACAAATTACTGACTTAGCCAGTCGACCTTTTGAGAAAATATATGTCGACATAGTGGGCCCTCTTAATCAGATAACAACCAGAGGGAATAGATATATATTAACTATTATTGATCAATGTAGCCGCTGGCCTGAAGCGATTCCGCTAAAGAACATAACTGCCAATGATATAATGGAAGTTTTTTTTCCATATATTTTCACGGATAGGATTTCCAGACACTATCCAATCAGATAGGGGAAGTCAGTTTATCGCCGCATCTACTCAAGCTTTCACCAAAATGTTAGGAGTGAAGCAATGTTTCAATTCCCCGTACCATCCTCACTCGAGTGGAATTATAGAAAAATTTAACGGTGATTTAAAGCATATGCTTGCTAAAGTCACGCAAGAGCACCCCAATAACTGGGACGTATATTTACCTGCTATTCTCTTTGCTTATCGCGAGGTGCCACATGCTAGTACAGGTTTCTCTCCTTTTGAACTTATCTATGGTGCCAAACCACGTGGCCCATTAAGCATCTATCATCAAATGTTAACTGAATCCACTCCTTTACTCAAACCCATATCATCATACGTATACGTTACATCATTGCGTGAAAGAATCATAAAATCTTGTATAATTGCAAAGAATGCACTAAAATTATCTGGTGCTACATATAGACAATATGCTGACAAAGGTAACAGGACAATAACGTTGACACCTGGACAGGACGTTCTTCTTCTCCTACCTAGTGACAGACATCTATTGACTGATTCTTGGCAAGGACCATTTAAAGTGACGAGACAGATTTCACCTGTAGACTATGAGATCCAAATAAAAGACAAACACAAAATATTCCACATCAATATGCTAAGACCATATTACAACAGAGACAACGAACAAGACGATACAACAGCCTGTACAGTGATAATAGACCATGAAGATGACGAGGCTAGTGACGAAATTCCAACACCTGCATTAGACACGACAAACTGCTTGAAGGAAATTAAGATCAACCCAAAGTTAACTCAAGCAGAAACAGACAGTTGCAAACAGCTCATACAACAGTGCAACACCATTTTCTCCAACAACCCAGGACAAACAGAATTAGTACAACATCACATCACACTCACGTCAAATACACCCATAAAATGCAGACCATACACCATTCCATTGCATTACAAAGAACACTTACATCAAGAGATCATTAGCTTAGAGAAAAACAACATCATTAGACGATCCCAATCAAATTTCTCATCTCCAATGGTCATAGTACGCAAAAAGGACAACACAATAAGACTCTGTGTCGACTATAGGAAATTAAATAAGATAACTCTTTTAGATTTAGAGCCAATGGCAAACTCTGAAGATCTATTGACAGAACTGACAGACGCTAGGTTCTTTACGAAGGTAGACATGACAAAAGGTTACTGGCAAATAGCAGTAGACGAACAGAGCAGACATCTGACAGCTTTTGCCACACCTTGGGGACTGTACGAATGGTGCAAACTTCCATTTGGGCTTGTCAATGCCCCAGCAACATTAGTACGTATGACACGACTTCTACTAGTAGACATACCTAATATTATTTGTTACATAGACGACATTTGTGTTCACACAAAGACAATGACAGACCACATAAAGACATTAGAACAGACATTTGAACGCATTAGACAGCACGGACTGACGGTAAAGCCTGCAAAAGTAGACATAGCCTATCAGGAAATATCCTTCTTGGGGTACAAAATATCTAATGGCTTTGTCACGACAGACGATAACATTGTGTCCAAGATACTAAAACTCTCACTTCCGACTACGAAAAAGCAAGTCAGAAGTTTGTTGGGACTTATAAATTATTATAGGCAGTTCATACCAGATTTTGCTGAACTGACCGAAGTACCATTGGCACCTTGCCGTCTTGACAGACGATAGTTTGTGCTTTAAAAAGGCATAATAACTTTTAACTATGGCGGTAGCGAGTGTGACTGATAAGGCCAATTTGCGCTGTAAATGTCCGTTCACAGTGGGTGCATGTGAACACGTGGTCATTTCCACCATCATGCACCATCTTACGTCTCAAACGCTTGGTGTGTGACTTTTCTGCAATAATTTTCTCCTTTGACTTTATTCCATTTCTGATATTTGCCCTCCATGCAACACGTTCAGCGGCGACTTGCTCCCAATGTGCATTATCAATGCCTGTATCAATCATGTCCCGCTTACACACATCTTTGTATCGTAGTAGAGGCCGACCCTGAGATCTCTTACCCATCTGTAATTCACCAAAAAAGATATCCTTTGGTATTCTACCATCATCCATCCGCCTAAGATGTCCTATCCATCTAAGTCTACGAAGACTGAGCATGGAATAAACTGTCACACAACCTGATCTTTCCAATACTTCAGTATTTGTGATTTTGTCTTGCCACTTAATACCAAGAATTCTTCGCAGACACCGCATATGAAAGCTGTTTAAATTGTTCTCTTGGTGTGAGTAAGTTGTCCAGGTTTCACTGCCATAGAGAAGAGTACTAAGGACACAGGCTTGATAGACAAGGACTTTTGTTTTGGCAGTAAGCTTCCTGTTCTCCCAGACTCTTTTTCTTAACCTGTTCATTATTGTTGCTGCCTTACCAATTCGGATGTTGATTTCCTGATCTAGGGATAATTTGCTATTTACCACCGATCCTAGATATGTAAAATGGTCTACTATCTCTAGTTCGGCGTCGTCAATAAAGATTGATGGTACCCCATGTGCACCTTGTGACATAATCTGTGTCTTCTTTTTGCTAATTGTTAAACCAAATTCAGAACAAGCATTGGAGAATGCAGATAGTAGACATTGCAATTCTTCCTCAGAGTGGGTCGTAACTGCAGCATCATCTGCAAAAAGCAACTCTCTGATCAGTACCCTCCTAATTTTGGTCTTAGCCTTCAATCTCTGAGCATTGTAGAGGCCGCCATCTGAGCGTGAGTGAATGTATATACCACCATCCTGATCACGAAATGCATATTTCAGTAGAAGTGAAAAGTATATTCCAAAGAGGGTGGGAGCTAGTACACAACCTTGCTTAACTCCACTCTTGATTTCAAATTCTTCAGAAGTTGCACCATCAAACTTGATTATACCCTTCATGCCTGTGTGGAACGATTCCACAATGGACAGAAGAGTTGGTGGGCAGCCAATCTTCTTTAGTGCCTTGAACAGACCCTCACGACTGACCAAATCAAATGCCTTTGTGAGGTCGATGAAGGCAATAAACAGTGGTTGATTCTGTTCACGGCATTTTTCTTGCATTTGTCGCAATGAGAATATCATATCAGTGGTAGACGGGTTCTGTCGAAAGCCACACTGTGATTCGGGGTAGACTTGATCTCCTAGGACTTGAAGTCTGCGCAGAACAATTCTGGCAAATACTTTTCCAACAATACACAGAAGTGAGATACCCCTATAGTTGTTGCAGTCGCTCCGATCTCCCTTGTTCTTGTACAGTGTTATGATGCTTGAATCTTTGAAATCCTGTGGGACTTGTCCTTCACGCCAGCATAGCTCTATTAGCTGGTGGATCTGTATAGTGAGTGTGTCTTGCCCACTCCTGATAACCTCTATTGGAATCCCATCCTTACCTGGAGCCTTGCCAGATGCAAGTTCATTTATAGCACACTTAACTTCTGTTATGGTGGGAAGTGTGTCCAGGTGGTCAAGAGTTGGTAGAGCCTCTATGGCGTTGAGGGCATTATCCGCTAGTTTGGTCTCACTTGAGTAAAGCTCCAAATAGTGCTCTACCCATCTGTCCATCTGCTGTTTCTTATCAGTGATGACTTCTCCAGTCAAGGTTTTCAATTGTGCACTTCTTTTGATCACTGGACCACAGGCTTTCTTTATTCCTTCATACATGCTTCTTATGTCTCCCTTATCACTTGCGATTTGAATGGACTCACATAACTTGATCCAATAATCATTTGCACACTGCCTGGCAGCCTTTTGCACATCCTTCCTAGCTTGCCTTAGCTCACTCAGAGTTTTACGCGTTGGTCTTTCCTTGTTTCTTAAGAGAGCTATCTTCTTTTTATCAATCAAGGGCTGCAGAGTCTCGCTGTTGGCCGCAAACTAGTCCTGCCTCTTATGATCCACAGTGCCGTAAACCTTTACGGCAGTTTTACAAAGAGTTTCCTTAAGTTTATTCCATTTATCATTTACTGTACAATTTTCTGGTGTATCAGTGAAAGCGTCTTCAAGTTGCTGTTGAAACTGAAAGCACTTTTCAGGATCATGAGTGTTAATAATATTAATCCTGGGGCTAGATTTGTGTTTAGCTGTGTAGATTCTCTTTGGTCTCAGTCTAACCCTTGCAACAACCAAAGAATGATCCGTATCACAGTCAGCACTGTGGTAACTACGAGTCAATGATATATGGTTCAGATGTTGTCTCCGTGTGATGATGAAGTCCAGCTGGTGCCAATGGCCGGATCTTGGATGTTTCCATGTGACCTTATGCATCTCTTTTGTTTTAAAAAAAGAGTTTGTAATACATAGGTCATTACTGGTGCAATGCTCCAACAGCTTTTGCCCATTTTCATTCATGCGACCGATGTTGTATTTTCCAAGGCACACTGGCCATGAACTCGAGTCCTTGCCCACACGAGCATTGAAATCACCGAGCATATAAATGTAGTCGGATTTTGGAACTGCCTTGATCACAGAGTCTAACTCCTCATAGAACAAATCCTTCACATCATCAGAGGAATCGAGTGTCGGTGCATATGCAGTAATAATGGTGGCAAACCCATAAGAGGTTGCCAAGCGCAGGGATAATAGTCTTTCATTTCCTCCTGCTGGAATTTCAATCATTCCCAGTAGCGAATTCTTCACTGCAAAGCCCACACCGTGTTGCCTTTTTTCTGCCTGCCCTTTACCCTTCCAGAAAAAGGTGTAGTTGTTTTCCCTGAGTGACCCTTCCTCAGCGAGGCGAGTCTCCTGCAGGCCAGCAATATCAATGTTAAGACGATTGAGTTCGGCATCAATCACAGCCGTTTTTCTCACATCGTCAATATTGGTCAAGTCAGTGGAAAATCCTGGACACATGGTTCTCACGTTCCAGGTTGCAAGCCGTAGCTTGAGGTTTCTATTTATATTTTTGTTTGTACCTGGTGCATTGGTTTTACAGCCTGCGATTCAGATTTTGTCCTAGCCCCAAGCACCCATTGAAGCAGGCAGGCTGTGGCGGATCAGCACCCAATTGGCTGGGGGCTGCCCAGCTTGAGGCGGGCGGTAGCTGATCAGTGACACCTATAGGTGTCTCCCACCGTCAGAGGCAACGCGTGGCGCCCCATGTCTACGCCAACTGACAAGGACTTATAACCCGTAACAGTTGCCTCTCGCTTTGATTCCGAGACCAGTTAAGACCAGGGATGGAGTTATTGCCTCTCCATAGCACAAAGCCTGGGCTAAAATATAGAGATCATATGTTGCCCATGCAGCATGATCCCTCTCTCGGCCTGCCTAGTTCACTCCAGAGGAAAGGTAACACCCCTACATCTGGAACAAGACAAGCTGCAGAAGCTGCCGGATCAGCAAAGCAATGCTCTAACTGTCCGCCTGTCGGAGCTTCGATGACCGAAGTATTTACTAACTTACTAACAAAAGATCAACCCGAGAAAATTGTAAGCAATGAATGCCTAAAATTTGCATTCCATAAAGTATTATCTTATTTCTCTGAGAATAGTTTAAAGAATCCCATTCTCAAATTGCCAAATTTTCTTATTTCTTTCAGATTACGCACAGACGCGAGCTCCGTAGCGATTGGAGCAGTTCTGTTACAGGAACATGATAACATCCTACATCCTGTATATTACTTCTCGAGAAAATTAAAACCTAGAGAACGCTCTTGGTCGACACCGCAGTTGGAAGCCCTTGCTCTAGTTGAAGGTATAACTAAATTCTCCAGATTCCTTCTGGGACGTCATTTTATTGTGGAGTCTGACAGTAGTCCATTGAGATTTATCAATTCAGGTGTACCTTCCAACCAAATGATAGCTCGCTGGTCTCTTAAACTTCAAGATTACAGCTTTGAAGTTCGACACATCGCGGGCAGAACCAACACGATTGCCGATCTTTTGTCCCGTTGACCGACCGACCCAGTAAGCACCAATGTCTGAGTGCAGTGTGTAAAATACACTCAGACCAACACAGCCATGCATCAGTGAAGTTTTTTTTTCACAAAAGCTGTGTATGTCTATATGATGTGATAGGGTGTATTCCCAATATATATAGTTTTTCTTATTTTATTATTAATGTAGTGATTGTCGTGAATAATTGTGTAGTGTGTGGTAGAAAGAGAACTCTATTAATTGTATATATTACGAAACAAGAACAGTGCCACATTCGCTCTGAACTTACCGCAAGCGAACTATCCAATTTATCCGTGGTATCTGCATTTGGAGCATATCCAGTGAAATTTTAACTCCGTGTGTGAAAGTGTGACCTGAACATTGACATCTACACCACTTCAGTCAATCGAAATCCAGAAGTTTTTCCAGTGAAACAACCACCACATGAACGATCAGAACTTTGCACATTCCGTTTTACTACATCAGACCGGAACAAGTGTGTTTTACAAATTTTCAACATCAGCTGTTTCGTGTGTACTTCCGGATGATTTAGAAATTTAGTTTAAAAGTAGCAGACGACAAACAAAAGCTTAAAAAGTTATAACACTTCTAAACTATTTACGATTCAATAATTTCGAATACACAAATTGTGTATTAAGATTTTTCATTTAGTGTAATCTTAGAATCATATCTTGATTAATTTATTCATACTACCGACATTTTTTCGCTAGTATGGAGAAATATCAAGCTATGACGCTGAGAAATAGAAGAATTATTGTAAGATATTATATTTCTTAATTTTTGAAGTTATGTCCCTTTCATTTAATTGTTATTACATTATTACACCAAGGGCGTTAAGTGAAATGTATACGATTATGTGTTGTATATAAATAGTCGTGTTGTTGCCAGATTGTTAACACGCCAAGAAGCCATCTACTGGGCATGGTAGAGTGTTACCGACATTGCAGACCGACACAAGAACTGCTGGCCAAATGAGGTCAGAGTTTGAGCGTTGAATGCGACTTATATAAAGCCGTATTACGGTCTTGCCAGATGTTTTTTGTCTCAAAAAGCATATTATTACTTTTTTTTGAAAGGCTGCGGGGTAGTTGCTTGGGAAGCTGTTACTACCGATCTGACTGGGTCAATAATGCAATTAAGGTAATCAGCCATCGAGAGGATGAAGCTTGACGAGTGTTAAAGGTTGAACACCACATGTCTTTAGATACAATATCCATTTCTTATGTGTTTCTATGCCAAGATATGTGTTTTTGTATTTCTACACCAAAATAATTGTATATAACAGAAAGGTTGACTCTGACAGGTTAAAAATATTAACCCAGTATTGTATATAGAGTGTACATGAAAGATAACATCTTTCATGAAGAAGCCCCGGGGGGAGCATGTCAGAGTCTAAAGTATTGCCAGCAGAGATGCAGGGACATCGTTACCCCCGCCAGGCGAATAGTCCCTAACGGGGATGCTGTAACATCGTTACGCCCGCCAGGCGAGTATTAGTTACCTGCCTGCGAGGTTGCCAGCTGACGAGACAGCCAGCGGTCAGGCAAGGACAAAGCAGGACGCACGCAGGCCTCGTGAAGCCACTTCAGGTGGGCAGGCGCGTTGCGAGAAATAGCCAGACAGCTCTGGGACTCGGACTCGACTGGACGTATGATGGGAGAAAGGCTTGTGTAGTTCTGTAGCCCGAAAGTCGAGTGCTTGTACATCTTGTGAGACTGATTGTAAGCTGTGGGTTGCTTGTAAGTGTATGGTTATAACTTATGTATTGTGATGATCATCTCTAGATCGTGATCTGTAAATAAATCCATCGAAACTTCGTGTCGTTGAGTCTCAAGTCAAATCACGTTGTATTTGTACTGTCTCACATGTGTTAGGTTAACGAGCCAGGTTTAAGACCCTGACAGTAGTACATACTGAAAGTGGAGGTCTTCGATGGTTTCAACAGTTGCACAGGCAGTATGGTGTCGAGCATTATCTTGCGAAATGACACCTTTACTCAGTAGTCTACGTCTTTTGGATTTAATCGCTGGTCGAAGATGATACCTGGGTAGCTCTGCTACGTATAACTGGTGAGTTTCCCCTCTTGGCATATCATCATCTTCTACTTCTGCCGTCAAACGTCGTGGGGAGGAATAATTTGCGCTCCAGCGCCCGTTGGGCGGCACTGGATAGTGTCATTCCGTGTGAATGTACAATGTCTTTGATGTCGTCAATCCATTTTCTTCTTGGACGTCCTCTTGGTCTCGTCGTAGATGATCTTTGATGTAAGACCAGTGATGGTAGTTGTTGGTGTTGTATTCTAACGACATGGCCAAACCATTTGATCTTCTGTCTTTCAATAACTAACGACATGGCCAAACCATTTGATCTTCTGTCTTTCAATAAATGTGGCACGAGGTGTTGATCCCACTGTCTGTCTGATAACAGCATTTCTTACTCGGTCTCGGATTGTTAAGTTGGCAGCATCTCATCCCGCAGGTGTTGATTTTGCGAAAGTGTGATTTGTATAAAGTCCAAGTTTGAGATTGATAGCATAGGGTTTGTGTGAATATGCTGTTTATTATCTGTCGTTTTGCGGACATGGGTATATGTGGATGTTTCAGTAAGGGTGATAGTTGATATGTAAGTGCACTGTCTTTTTGACATCTGATTTCGATTTCTCTGTCCAATCTGCCATCTTCTGTGATCATACTTCCAAGACATTTGAATTCTTTAATTTGTTTCAGTGTTGTGCTATCTATCTGTATACCTATTGGTCCCGGCAATCTGCTAACTCGCATTGCTTCGGTTATGGCTGTTTTTATGGCTGTACTCATATTGTACCTGCTTCAGGCTGAACTCAGATTAGTAATATGATTTTGTAGACTGCACTCATCGCTGTATTTCCTGTGGGTCAGTTCTTTCATCTGGAAGAAAGAGTTCTAAATTTTCTGAATCTGTTCTGTCAAGACTGCTTCTTTGGATATTCTGTCCATGTAGACATTAAATAGCAAAGAAGAAAGTATCTGGGAATCACATTTGACAGGAGTCTGTCCTTCAAGGACTCAATGCACTTAAAACTATGGCTGCAATGGACACAGAGCAGATAATGCTCTTCACACTATACCAGCACTTGATATTCTCAGTGATTGATTATGGACTAGGACTGCTCACTGTCTCAATGAGTCACCTGATGAAATTAGAGCGCATACAGAATGAAGCTATGCGGGTCATTCTGGGATGCACCACAGACACCCCAGTAGTGTGTATGCGTTACATCCTTGGTCTGCCGACTGTTGCTGGTAGACTCAAGGTGATGCAGGCGAAGACATACCTCAGAGTGGCTGCAGACACAGATTACTCGTTGCATGAGGCGCAGGACGCAGTTAAGGGTCAGAGACTGAGAAGAGGGAAATCATGGATGGCTCAGGCGGAGGATATGATCAGACAGGTTGTATCTTGGAGAACATTAGGCAATGGGAGGAGTGGGACAGAGTGCCAGCGGAGCAGTCAGACTTGTGCAGAGTTATAATCACATTGAGACGGGAGTGCAGGGAGTGGCCAGCGGAGGCCACGGAAGTGGAAATCCAGCAACTAATTCAAGATAATGCTTGCCCGGGTGATGTGATTATCTACACAGATGGTTCGGTGGTGAGAGGTAGGAGAAGTGCCTGAGGATTCTTAGCAAAAGCTAATGGTCGACGTTTGGTGCAGGAGAGCCTGGCGTATGATACCAAAACATCTAGCTTAAGAATGGAGGTGGTGGCGGCCAGTGCAGCTTTCGGCCGGATGGAGAACACGATACATACACACATCGTGATTGTAACTGATTCTGAAAGCATGCTGAGGTGCGTGAGGACACGCAGGCTTCGCGCAGAGTGGCTTGCTTCGCTTCGGAGGTCACGGGTGGTAAGCATCACCTGGATCTTTTCTCTGGGGCATGCCGGTGTGCTGGGAAATTAACAGGCGGAATTAAAGCTGAAAAACAGCTGATGGCTGTGGAAATGTGGTTTCTGAGGAAAATGCAAAGAATACCATGGACAGACAGAAAATCCAATGAACAAGTCGTTCAAGAAACAAATGAAGATCGTAAACTGATTAAAGGCATTAGACGTAGACAGTACAAATTGTTTGGGCATATTATGAGAAGTAATGAATTGGAAAACTTGGTGACGACTGGCAAGATCGAAGGCAAGAGACCAAGGGGAAGACCTTGTAAAGTACCTGGATGGCTTGGCCACGTGGCATCGTCGAGACAGGAACACAGAGCTGATCCACGACTCTGGTGGTTAATTGAGATGGCAGAACATGACCGCCCACGTTTATCGGCATGGCACATGATGGATGGATGAATTTCCTTCTCCTAGTGACGACAATAAGGTGTCTCTTCTTACAATTCAATTCTAACTCTAACTGTTCACTGCGTGCAGCAAATTCATCCACTAAATGTTGCAGATCCTGTTCATTGTCCGTAATCAATACATGGCATTATAATAATGTGCAATAGCTGATCACACATGGTGCGTTGCTAGGTGAGCATGGACAATAGCTGATCACACTTAGTGTGTTGCTAGATTAATAATGGACAAACTTGAATGAAACATTGGTCTGTACTCGATACACAAGGACAATAGTCGATCACACATGGCTCGGTGCTAAGTGGACACGGACAATAGTTGATCACATATGGTGCATTGCTTGACACATACGGACTAGAAGTGATGACTGTCGTGAAATACTGAGAGTTAATGATTCCCAGATGGACGACTGCATACATCGACTGCCCACGTAGGAGAAGGGTTAAAAAAACCAGGCAGGTGAACGGTTAATTCCCGAGTTAATGAAACAGAAGGATAACCACAAAGGATTGACCAGCGCATGTGTATGTAGGTCAAGGCGGGAGAGTCGACTACAACACAGGTGACATGTAGAGTGGAAAAATTGGTTTGCTACAAAGACAGACAGAATCATGGACCAGTCTATTGCGTTCTGGAGGTAGGGATATACGGAAAAGCCCCAGATCTGGAATTTTCCACAAACTAGGACAATGAAGTCTGAATTTGCTTTGTCCAGCAATGTCAAGGACGATGGGACAAAGATGATCTAAAGAGAGGGGCCACTTCTTTGTGTCAGTTGAGTGTGTGTTCCCCAACTGGACGGAAAGATAGAATTATGTGTCCTGTAATGAAAAGAAATATCCTCCCGTATAATGGGATAAAGTGCTTGGCTGCGGATTAATTTCGATTCGTGGATCTACATTAATTCTATAAAGGAACATAGATGCCTAAATAAGGTTTCCATACCAGTGCGGGACTTATCAACTAAGAGATTACACAGATGGCTGTGGTCAAGATCACCCAGTGTTGATAACCCACGAGAAAGCACTTTAAAGTCATAACGCACGACACTTGTGCATAAGAAAGGAAGGAAAAGAAGTGTCATCTTAATAAGTCAGGAGGACAGAGAATGGAAAATAGAGATCATACAAACTAAAGGAAAAAGACCCAAATTACTCAGTATCAAAGAGTTGCAAGGTGCATACAAAGTGCCTATATCAATTAAGTGTAGAACTTTTACAGGACAAAAATAGAGAACAATAGAAACTCGATGTGTTTTCCAAGATGGAATTAAGAACGCTATAAGATAATAAAGAACATTCTGTGCGCTGACAGCATATGGTGATCGGGTTAAATACATTCATACAGTGGTGAACATTTTTCATTACAAAAAACGGATATATCTACCGACTCAAGCAGACGGAGCTGCCAGGGTGAGACCGTTCTGTATCTATGTCATGTCCTGTACTCTAGCTGAGAGAAGAGACGAGAGAAACCACGGAGACTATCTATCAACATCTTATCTGGCAGCCACACTAGAAGAACATACAAACTACATAGACAATATCCACCCATACACCAGACATAGTTTTAAATTAAATCTTTTATTTAATGTGGAAAAGAACTGTTGTCGAAGTATGTGTTGAGAGAATAATAGAGAGAGAGTGAAAGAAAGAGATATATGGAAGGGAAGACAGAAGAGAGGAGTGTAGACGAAAAGTCAGTCAATAATCCCAACAGATAATCAGTTTAAAGATGTGCATGTTGATCCCACTCTCTTCTCGGGGAAACAACATCACATAATTGGTGGAGCGAGCGGGGTAGGAAAAATACCCATATGACCTGGGCATAACAGGGCATATGCATAAAGGGGTACTTGCATATTGGCACAGGCATAGCGGAGTACCTGCATGTTGGGACATACTGATTGGAATAAAAGAAAAAGAAGTATATATTGATGACTTTTAATGGAAGGACGTCCATTGGATATATGGTGCCATTACATTTATGGTAGAAACAGTTCATTAATGCTGGTGACTTTACAGTGAGAAAGTTCCAGACAGAGTGAATGTGGATAGGTGGTAAGACACATTACATACCTAGTCACACGGTCACACGTCTACATAAGTCTTTATCCTATATCGCCTTTTGTGGATGAGAGAGTGGTTGTGATGTACTGTGTGGTGTTGGAGATTTATAATAATTAATAGATATAGATAAATGATATAGGTTCTAGGTAGATTATCAGTCTATAGTGAGTATTCTTTACTGCCTTGATGTGTCTTTACTCAACGTGCTGACTTACCTGCTTTAACTATGGCCAATCCCAAACTAACTACAGCCGAACTGAGGGCAAACGGAGAGGAAATTGGGTTAGCTGGTACCGAGCTAACTGATTACATACAAGAAAGAGAGATTCGTAAAGGGGAAAGAGAAGACCGGAAAGCCGAGTTGGAAGTGAGAAGAATAGAGGTGGAGACCAAGCGACTGGAAATGGAACAAGAAGCCAAGAAAATGGACCAGGAGACCAAGCGACTGGAAATGGAACAGGAGACCAAGAAACTGGAAATGGAACAGAATGCCAGGAGACAAGAAATGGAACATGAATACCGCTTGGAAGAGTTAGAACTCAAGACACAAACTAAGGGTGAAATAGATGCAGCAGAAGGAAGTTCATCTTCACCTGGGGCAACCTACATGAGTGGACAGGGTTACCATGCCATGAAGTTTCCCTTGGCTGTCTATGATGAAAGCAAAGAGAAGATATATCAGTTTTTGGATCGGTTCGAGGCTATGGCAATCGCTATGGGACTAGATAGAACCAGATGGGCTCTTAAAGTATCCCAGTCTTTACGTGGTTCAGGGTACGAGGTCTACACACGCCTACCACCAGGACAGGAAAATCAGTACGAGGAATTGAAAGCAGCTTTGATGAAACATTATGAAGTCACAGCACAAACATATCGGAAAAAGTTTAGATCGTCTAGACGAGAGCCGGGAGAGCTATTCGCCGCCTACAGTCTGAGGCTGAAATCCTATCTCCAGAAATGGATGGACTTGGCAGAATTCACGAGGGATTATGAGAGTCTCGAAGAGATGATGGTGGTAGACCAAATGCGAAAGCAAATGTCGAAACCTCTCAGAACCTTCTTGGGAGAACAAGGGGCGGAACGGATTGATGTTGTGAATAAGCTGGCGGAACGATTCGTGGAAGTACATGGTGAAACTGAGGAACTAAGTACTCAAACCAAAGGTCAGGAGAAACCAGGGAAAAAGAAACCTAAAAACTGGGAAGGAGAAAAAGGGGAACCTTATATAAAGCACACAGAGGAGAGTTCAGAGAAGGTGAAGGTAGGAACCCAGAGCACCTCGAATTCTCAAGCGAAACGACAGTGGTCTGAAAAGTGGTGTTCGTTTTGTAGGGCGGCCTCCCACAACACAAAAGACTGCAGATCGAAACCTAAAAGTTCTTACTTCGCAGCATGCAAAGTGATTCCTACATCGGTGATCACAGACAAGGCTGAGGTTGGCGAAGGAGAAAGGAACAAAAAGGACACACGGAAACCTAGGAAAGGAACAGGATGCACACAAGGCCAGTCGATAACACATAATACTGTGGACTGCAGATGCAAGGCAAACGACGCCAATTGCATAACCAACCTCGAGGAATCAAAAGAGGAAGGCAAGGAAACGGTCAAGGAGATGAAAGACACTCAGGACCAAGAGAGACCACCTGTGGTTGAACTGATTGAAGTCAATGGCCAGCAGGTTGCTTGTCCCTACGATACAGGTTTGGATGGGGAAGCGGTGGTGGACGCCAGCTTAGTAAGCCCAGACCAACTTACAGGGGAGACCATAGAGCTAAAGCCGGCAATGAGGAGTGTGGTTACCATGACGCTGCCAATCGCCAAGGTGGAGATTAAATCCAGGTACGTCACGGGCATTATTCCTGCGGCGGTATTAGCTGACTCCCTATTCCCAATGATCATTGGCACGAAATATGTCTTTTTGGGGATGCCCAAACAGCCAACCCACAAGGGAACAGTAGTCAGTGGATCTCAAGGGAAGGAAAAAGAGGCAGAGACACTATGCGACAACTCAGGGATAGGAGAATTGCATACTGCCCAGAGGAAGGATACTACGTTGCATCCTTGCTACAGGAAGCTGCAAAGAAGTGCTGAGCTACCAGAACGGGGACAGTACTTTCTGAAGAATCAACTACTCTATCGGAGAGCTGGGAGGGGAGATAACCTGCATGAGCAGTGGGTGGTTCCAGAGACCCACCGTCCTCACATTCTTCAGAGTGGACACATCATAGGCGAGAATCGACATATGGGTGTCAGAGAGACCTTGCAGAAAATTTCCGGCCATTATTGCTGGCCAGGAATGACCGGAGATGTACGCCGGTGGGTGAAGTCTTGTTCGGAGTGCCAGAAAGCACCACCCAACAAGCGAATTAAGAGGAAACTAGCTCTTAAAGTGGAAGACAAAGTGGAAGTGTGGAGTCCAGCAGAGACCAATATACTCCAAGTAGGATGGAAAGGACCTTATCCTGTGGAAAAGGTGGTGTCCAAGAACATCTACAAAATACGGATCGGGGAAGAGAAGAAAAATCTCCCTAGACATCTCATTAGGAAATATGAAGAGAGATCCGGGAGCAAAGCTTCGCACTTTATGGTGATGGCAGCCATTGGGACAAAGGTTACCAGTCCAGACGAAGACCAGAGATCGCCAGTACAACATAGGAGGACCTATGGGACAGTACGTGATAGGTCAGATTTACCCAACGACAGGAGGAGGGAAATCACAAGTCAGGGAAAGGACAAGAGTGAAAGTTTCACCGGTAACCAAGTTCAGAAGGGGTGGGTAACGTCGGGAAAAGCGAGAATTTCCCAGGACTCCAACCGAAGATTGGCTGACCAGATACAATATCGCCCAAGATGGTCCTGGAAGCAAAAGTCCAGGAGGGGTGGGAAAGACGACTCGGTCCGACGAGGACGAGGCGGAACATCCCCAGAGGAAAAACCGGGGGAAACCAAGAGGACATGGAAGCAGTGTTACGATCAAGATGGGACAATCCGTCTGTATTGTGAGCCGTCGCTGACGCAAGTCGAAAGCAGGTCGACTGAACGTACAGGAGCGAGGAGCCAACACTAGTTTCAGTCGTTAGTAGTATAGTAGGGTGTCAATTAGAGCGCCTACTGGATAATGAGATGAGCCATGTGAGGATCCAATCATATCATCAACATGTGATGTTAATAGCGACTTAGCAGAAGCTCAACGCACGGTGGATGTGATGGACGTTGTTGCTACAACTGGACTTCACAATGGAATACATCCTTGGTAAGGAGAATGTAGGAGCAGATTTCTTATCCAGACATCCAGCTCCGGAGGAAGTAGATTAGGGTTGTGGATCATGGGAATCAAACCTACAGTGAGAAAGATTCGACGCGGTCTAATCTCTTAAGAGGGGGCCTATGTCGTGAAATACTGAGAGTTAATGATTCCCAGATGGACGACTGCATACATCGACTGCCCACGTAGGAGAAGGGTTAAAAAAACCAGGCAGGTGAACGGTTAATTCCCGAGTTAATGAAACAGAAGGATAACCACAAAGGATTGACCAGCGCATGTGTATGTAGGTCAAGGCGGGAGAGTCGACTACAACACAGGTGACATGTAGAGTGGAAAAATTGGTTTGCTACAAAGACAGACAGAATCATGGACCAGTCTATTGCGTTCTGGAGGTAGGGATATACGGAAAAGCCCCAGATCTGGAATTTTCCACAAACTAGGACAATGAAGTCTGAATTTGCTTTGTCCAGCAATGTCAAGGACGATGGGACAAAGATGATCTAAAGAGAGGGGCCACTTCTTTGTGTCAGTTGAGTGTGTGTTCCCCAACTGGACGGAAAGATAGAATTATGTGTCCTGTAATGAAAAGAAATATCCTCCCGTATAATGGGATAAAGTGCTTGGCTGCGGATTAATTTCGATTCGTGGATCTACATTAATTCTATAAAGGAACATAGATGCCTAAATAAGGTTTCCATACCAGTGCGGGACTTATCAACTAAGAGATTACACAGATGGCTGTGGTCAAGATCACCCAGTGTTGATAACCCACGAGAAAGCACTTTAAAGTCATAACGCACGACACTTGTGCATAAGAAAGGAAGGAAAAGAAGTGTCATCTTAATAAGTCAGGAGGACAGAGAATGGAAAATAGAGATCATACAAACTAAAGGAAAAAGACCCAAATTACTCAGTATCAAAGAGTTGCAAGGTGCATACAAAGTGCCTATATCAATTAAGTGTAGAACTTTTACAGGACAAAAATAGAGAACAATAGAAACTCGATGTGTTTTCCAAGATGGAATTAAGAACGCTATAAGATAATAAAGAACATTCTGTGCGCTGACAGCATATGGTGATCGGGTTAAATACATTCATACAGTGGTGAACATTTTTCATTACAAAAAACGGATATATCTACCGACTCAAGCAGACGGAGCTGTCAGGGTGAGACCGTTCTGTATCTATGTCATGTCCTGTACTCTAGCTGAGAGAAGAGACGAGAGAAACCACGGAGACTATCTATCAACATCTTATCTGGCAGCCACACTAGAAGAACATACAAACTACATAGACAATATCCACCCATACACCAGACATAGTTTTAAATTAAATCTTTTATTTAATGTGGAAAAGAACTGTTGTCGAAGTATGTGTTGAGAGAATAATAGAGAGAGAGTGAAAGAAAGAGATATATGGAAGGGAAGACAGAAGAGAGGAGTGTAGACGAAAAGTCAGTCAATAATCCCAACAGATAATCAGTTTAAAGATGTGCATGTTGATCCCACTCTCTTCTCGGGGAAACAACATCACAATGACACATCGTGCGCTGCTTGATTATCATGGACAATAGCTGATATAACAAGGGTGCGTTGCTTGAAACACATGGACAATGAGTGATTACACATATCAAGTTACTATGTGCCATCGTGCTGCCCAAGAAGGCCGCCTTACATACAGTCATTGTAACAGTGTACAGAGACTGTCCGGAATGCACAGCTACTGAAGCAAATGCGTCTGTGTAGAGCTGATATGATGCCCAAGCTATATGACTGTACACACGGATGGGGCCATTGGGTGACCTAAACGGATTGAGTGAAGATTCGTTGCAAAGGTTACAGGTTGCTGTGTAAAACAGCGAGAGTCTGGCGCATGATATCACAAATTCCAGCATGACGATGCAGGCAGACGCCGTAACGGCAGCGTTACGATTGTTGGAGAACAGTGTAGAACGACGTGTTGTGTGTGTGACGGACTCGCAAAGCGTGCAACGTAACATAAAAATGTATGCAGTGTTTGTCATATATTTTTGAAGGGAGTGGGAGATCACTGTAGTGCATGCCCCATCTCTAACAAAAGATGTAGAGCCCCATCCTCTTCTATCTTCAATAACCCCAGAATATGAACCTTGAGTTATCTGCAGGCCTCGTTCTATTAAGTATTGTCTAGGAGATATAGATTTTGGCCCTGGTAAGAATGGTAATTTACTAACTGGGAATCTGCCCCTTCTCCAATGATTCTGATAGCTCTGGAGCCCCCTTATTGTTTATCAAATCTGAGGAAAGTCTGGAGAAGTTTCTCAGCCTGATTTAGATGAAGAAAACATGGATGTTGAGCAGTTGATAGATTTAGAGTCTTTTTATTTCCCCATTCAGTAAGTCATTATGAGTTAATTTATCTTTAAACAATCAAACACATAAACAATCACATCAGATTCTGACAACATGATGTACAAAGAAGTTGTTTACACAGATAGGTTTGAACTTGACAAATTAACAGAAGGTCAATTCATGTTAATCATTTATTGACTGGCCTGAGCCTTCTGGTCAGTACATACATCTCTATTGTGATTTACACAAAGTAATAGAACAGTTGCACATTGGACCATTGTCCCAGACAATCAATAACAAGCATCAATATATGAGATGTCAACAAGTGTGAAAACATAGTAAACATTTTGATGTTGTACATATTAAGTATGATAGTGTTGTCTCAACCATAAACATATCAGTGTTCCTGTAATTGGGTGTGGGTTCTACCTATGAGAAAAGTAACCTGGTGACTGGAGGATTAGGTAAGCCAGGGTCCATTGACTGATGGATCCACTTCAGGTCTGCCCGTATAGCTCCTCTGAAGGCCTCCCCATGCTCTGCTCATAGCGAAGTCATCCTCCCTCTCACTTGTGGTTCATCTCTTTCTCTCGGCTTCCCTCCCTCAGGTCTGATTTAGGTGGTTAATTTGCTGGTGTGTTGGGTGGTTGTTGGTATGTAGCCACCAAGATCACTGATGAATATTCGCATAAATATATACATTCCTACCAATACAATAATAAGAAGTAGGTCGGAAGAAATCTAAATTCCTGAAGTAGGAACTAGTTCCCCTCCCCTCCTTTTCTCTCTGAGCTAGTGTTGGGTTAAGTTGGGGTGGTCAGAGTTTATCACACGGTGTACGCCTTGTATCAACTTGTTCCTGCTGTATGTAAGTTCTCATTTGACCGGGGTCAGTGAACGTGTACAGTAAGACATTGACAAGAGTGAGAATATGTCAAGATGCATGTAAATAAATGACATACATTTAGAACATTTCTTCCACTAAATGGTGTTTACAATGTGTATGTATAAATAATTCTCTGTGTTTTCCCAATTAACTACTTCTTCTTCTTGTGTCTAATAACTCTCTTCCATTACCTGTTGTTGTTGTGATGTTGAGTGTTGGGTTGTGTGGTGATGAGTGGTGTGGAGTGGTGTTGTGTTTTAAGTTATGTTGAGTAATGAGTTAAGTTCACTGCGCGTGATGGTGTTCCGCGAAGCACAACTTTCTCATGTGTTGCAGTTCATGTGTGCCTTTATCTAATTAAATTTGACATAAATATAAATATTTATTTCGCCAAACCCTATTAATTCTATAGATAAAGGAGAAAGGAAAGATTGATTTCACTTTCAGCTTTCTAGATTGTAAATAGGCATAGATAAGTCTGTTTTAGAACAAGGCACTTATTCTAGTACACGAACTGTCATTTCAGCTGTAGATAGTGATAGCATCCTTTACAATGTTTCTGGTGAAATGCACAAGATTGCTTTAGAATCATCACTTCTCACAGTTGTTTAGAATAGAATGTAGTAGTGGAATGCACTTCTTAAAGTTAATAATTATCTCTAAGAATATCAGAGATTGTAGTTTCATCGAAGAGAATATTCTGCCCGGGAATGGCTTTGCGTCGTTAGAATCTACAGTCGAGCATTTTTACATTTCAGAGGTTTTAATTAATAATCATACATTTCAATTGACATCACAAACATGGGTTTACATTACTTGATACTTGATACATCAGGTTCTTAGTCTAATCAAGGGCTAACAAACGTACCTCGGATCCAGACTTTTGCCTTGCCCATTGAATTTTTGGTCACACAATCTTCTCACATCCGTCCATGGAGCGAGTTCAGACAAAAGTGCGGGCTTATTAACATTTCTGATGAAATAGTAATATATGTTAATTATGCACTGGCGCGAAGGCGGGTCACGTGGTTTTCCTATCCAATGGTTTTCTGAGCTTGGTCTGATGAAATCTTTCCAAGAATCCACGTCATTTGTCACTTGTTCAGTTCCAGTTTTGATGTTAAGTTTTAAGTCCCAATCTCCAATTGCGTTTGTGAAGTCATTTTCTTTCAATGTTTTTTCCTCTTTTTGCGGCATGTGTTGATAAAATGAATAATGTTGGCTGCGTTATGCCACATGGCCCCACTCCAGATTGTTCTATGGTATGGAACTATGTTTCCAACATTTTCAGTTATCAAGTTGTTCCCATTTTTCCTCCCCTGTATTCTCTTCTGCATCTGATTGACCTGGTTCATCAGGCACTGGGTGTCGACTCAGGAAGTCCGCTCCCACATTCATTTTCCCAGGAACATACTCAACCTGGAACGAGTAAGGTTGAAGAAGCAGCGACCACCTCATAAGTCGGGCATTCAGAGTCTTAGATGCTGCGAGAAACATGAGTGGTTGATGGTCACATTGCACTGTGAAGTGTCTGCCATATAGGTATGCTTGAAATTTCTGTACACTCCATACGAGCGCAAGACATTCTCTCTCGATAGTACTGTAATTTCTCTCTGCTGCATTCAATTTCCTGCTAGCATAGGCTACAGGGAATAGCTCTGATGGTACATCTCCCTTTCTCTGCAACAGCGTTGCCCCAATTCCTATGTTACTGGCATCGGTGCGCAGCACGAATGGTTGGTCGAGGTCTGATAGATGTAAGACTGGATGAGCAGTTAATGCCTGCTTTAATGCTGTGAAAGCTCTCTCACAGTCAGCTGACCAAGTGACTTTCTCTGGTTTCCCCTTTTTGGTAAGATCCGTTAAAGGTGCTGACAGAGTATTGAAGTCCTTGATGTATTTTTGATAGAATCCACATAAGGATACAAATGATCTTACATCCTTCTTTGTTTTTGGACGAGGTGCTCTCTGGAGTTTGTCCACATTTCCCTCTTGTGGAGTTATCAGTCCATGAGATATCTTATGACCTAGAAAGTCCAATTCTTGGAATCCTATCTGACACTTCTTTGGTCTAGCCGTCAATCCAGTTTCTCTGAGGCGCCTGAACAAAAGATGCAGGGTTTCTACATGCTCTTCAAATGTTTCAGTTGCGATCAGGATGTCATCCATGAAGTGACTGATGTCTGGATGCTGTAGTGGGTCAAGTAATTTTCTCATCATACGTGTAAAGACGCTGGGAGCATTACTTAATCCGAATGGAAGAACGTTGAACTCATAGTGTCCTCCAGGCGTGCTGAAAGCTAACCATGGTCTAACTTCCGGTTTTACAGGAATCTGGTAATATCCCTTACTGAGATTAATCCTAGTAAAGTACTTAGCTCGGTTGAGTGCTGTGAAGAGTTTATTCTGATCAGGCAGAGGTTCTGCTTGGAATTCAGTTATAGCATTGAGCTGTCGATAATCGATGCACAATCTATGTTCTCCACTTGGCTTTCTCAATAAGACGACGCTAGCACTGTAAGGTGATTCAGATGGTGAGATTATTCCTGCGGTGAGCAGCTGTTGTATTTCTTCCTCTAAAGTCTTTTGCTTTGCATAAGGAACTGGGTAAGTCTTGACTCGCACAGGCACTGTGTCATTCAACTTCATGTCAAATTCCTCCAAATCAGTTCTTCCTGGCTTATCAGTAAGTACTTCTGCATATTTTGCCATAAGTTCCCTAATCTGCTTTTGCTGATCCTTTGTTAAGTTGGGATTGATTTCCACATCCTTAAAGGTCTCTTTGGCTTGCAGTTGGCACTCGACTCCCATTGTTGATCCTTCTTCGACTTCAGTAGCCACACTCATGGCCATCAGATGTGCAGGTTCGGTGGTTGAGGGTCTTTCATGATATTTCTTCAAGAGGTTTATGTGAAATACTTTCATCTTGCCTTTGACTGAAATTCTGTAGTTGGTACGTGAGATCTTCTCCGTCACTACATAAGGTCCTCTCCATCCTATTTGCAGCTTATTCTGACTGGTTGGAAGCAGCAACATCACCTTCTCTCCTACCTCTAACTCTCTATCCTTTGCCTTGCGGTTGAAGTTACGAGCAATTCTTCGTCTGGCTTGACGTAGATTGACATTCGCTTGTTTCCAACTGTGTTGTAAACGATTTTTCAACTCGGCAACATATGTAGATGCAGTCACGACTGTATCATCTGTAGTATTATCAGTCCATGTTCGCAGTAACGCCTCAAGGGGTCCTTTGATTGGTCGTCCAAACAACAGTGTGGCTGGAGCAAAACCTGTTGAGTGATGGGGTACTTCCCTGTAAGCGAATAAAGCTGCGGGTAAATACAAGTCCCAATCCTCTGTCTTCTCCTGGGCAATTTTGCGCAGGATACTAATCAATGTCCCGTTCCACCTTTCCACAAGTCCATTTGACTGAGGGTGATATGGTGAACTGAAGATATGGCGTGCATGAAAAAGTCTGAAGGTCTCTTCCATGAGCTTACCACGAAACTGTGAACCGTTGTCCGTCAAGATCCTTTGTGGGAATCCTAGACGTGTGAATATTCCTAATAATGCATCAGCGACGTGTTTGGAGTCACAGCTGGGCATAGGAACTGCTTCGGCCCACATGGTTGTTGTGTCCACAAGCGTTAATATGAATCGGTTTCGCCTCTTCGTTGCTGAGAGAGGTCCGATTATGTCTACTGCCACTTTCTCAAATGGAATTCCAGTGATTGGCGATTCACCCAACATTGCCGGTGGTGTCCGGTGTTTTGGTGATACTTTCTGACACTGTGGGCATGATTTTACAAACCGTTGTATGTCTGAATTCATCCCTGGCCAATAGTAGTGAGTGGTAATCCGCTGTGTAGTGGCGTTGATACCCATGTGCCCACTGAATGGTAGACTGTGACCCATCTCTAAGATCTGAGTCCTGTATTGAGTTGGTACAACAAGTTGATTAAACTCTTGTCCAGCTCGTCCTGCTTTTCTGTAAAGAAGTGCTGACTTCATGAACAGATCACCTTTATGTAGAGGTAAATGTGATTTTGGCAGTTTTCTGAAGCAGGGTTCCAAGGTGCTGTCGGCTTCTTGTGCCCTCTTCAGTTCCTCCGTTCGAGGGATTGGCGTAGTTGTTTCTGGAGTTTTTGTTGCCTGTGATCGAGTGGTCATGGTCGCCATCGCCACAGGTTGAACAGGTTCTCCTAGAACGATAAATCTACAGCCGAGGATTACAGGATATATCGGATCGTCCAAGATTGCTGCCTTGATCGTCCCAGTGACATACCGCGAGGCTATGTTCACTTTTGCCACTGGAAGAGACATATTTGTTGAACTCTTCAGTGGTCCCTGTAATTCCACTATTTCCTCTGTCACCTGTTCAGGGTGAACTAAGGATGATGAAACAACACAGTCATATGATAATCCAGTATCATATAAACAGGTCGTTTTGAATCCATTTAGTAAGATGGATTCCACAACCGGAATACGAGATGAGGTGTCTTGATGAGGTGTCTGTTTGGACGTTTCACCGGTGCTCACTTTTTTCTCTTTTCGGTTGGCCAAACATGCCGCTGTGTGTGGAGGTGGCTTCTTCCTGCAATTCTGAAATGTGTGACCTCTAATCTTGCAATGGGTACAGAAGGGTTTGTCCTCCCTCGGCGCTGTTTGGACTGAATTTTGAGTGTTTTTCGGGGATTTCCCCTTTTTCTTGGTGGCTACAGTGTTTTCACCCTCTTTTGGCTGTGGAGTTTTGTTTTGAGAGGGGGTGTTGTTCGAACGTCCCTTTCCTCCCATCTCCTTTTGAGATTTCTCAAATCTCTCTGCCAGGATGATTATAGTTTCCAGGCGGTCAGCCCCGTTTTGGGTTAGGAATGCCTTCATTTCGTTCTGCATTTTCCCCTTGATCTGATCAATGATAATCATTTCACGGAGTCCTTCATAATTTTCCTCAAATCCTCCCAAGCAAGTCCATCTTTGTATGTATGACTTCAGTCTTTCGACTAGTTGTGCGTAGCTCTCACCCGGTTCCTTCCTTGCGGCTTTGAACCTGAGTTTATAAGATTCGGCGTCCACTTCGAATCGGCTCAAGAGTGCCGTCTTGAGTGTTGTGTAGTTCTGTTGTTCCTCTCTAGTGAGTCTTGAGAACACTTCATACGCCGTGGATCTTAGGGCCTGCGTCAACTTCGTCGCCCATCTACTTTCTTCAAGCCCACAGCTGACAGCCATTGCCTCGAAGCGTGATAAAAATCCTTCGATGTGGTCAGTCTGTTCATTAAAGGGTTCCAGAGGAAATGACATAGCTCCTGAATTAAGTTGAGAGACGTGAGGTGGTTCTGTCACTGGCGATCCTGATGAGGTTGGGGGTGTAGGACCACTCCCTTTCTCTATCCTCCGGATCTCCACTTCAATCTCCATTCTCCTCAACTCCAGTTGGTGTTGACGCTCTCTCTCCTTATCTTCCATTTCAGCCTGTAGTCGTTTCTCTTTCTCCTCCAATTCTGCTTGAAATCGTTTCTCTTTCTCCTCCAATTCTGCTTGAAGCTGTTTTTCTTTGAGAGTCAATTCAGCCTGCAGTCTTTCCCTTTTGTCAAATGCATCCGAAACATAGTTAGCTAGCTCAAGGCCATCTAACCCGCATTCTCTACCTGTTTCTGTTATTTGGGCTCTAAACTTTGCAGTTTCCGCCATGTCTATAATTTATTGCTTTGCTCTGCCTATCAATATAATTGCAGTTAGTCTGATCCGCGTAAGTTTGTCAGTCCCTGATCTGCAAAGATACAACAGAGCATGTGCAATATTAAAAACACCCTATGTTGTGTCTGTCTGTCAATGCTGGAAAAGCCAAAGGCAGCAGGCACTGAAGTAACCACAATTAATTCCTAGTAAAGTAAAGAATTCTGAAATTAGACAGAGTTTTCCCAACGGATAAGATTTTCCGGTGGTTGATGAAATGCTGTTAAGTTCAGACTCCACAGGAAAGGAACACCTTCTCTGAAAGAGAAGTAGTGTTGGTAGATTAGATACACACTATATATTTCACCTGGAGCAACTCTCTCTGAAGTATAAGCCACATGGCCATATTTGAACATGGCCCCCTTCTCCAGGAGTAAAATCAGTCACCTACTCTTATTTATCTATAAATGTCATTCATATCATGTGGCTGTCAATCAATACCCCACATGGTATCTGTTAAACATTCTAGAAAATGACAATCTCTTATTATCTAAAGATAACTGTGTTCATGTATTTTTAGGTGATTGTTTAAAGGTTAATATATGGGAACCATCCAGGACTTAGCCCACAATATGTCATATATTTTTGAAGGGAGTGGGAGATCACTGTAGTGCATGCCCCATCTCTAACAAAAGATGTAGAGCCCCATCCTCTTCTATCTTCAATAACCCCAGAATATGAACCTTGAGTTATCTGCAGGCCTCGTTCTATTAAGTATTGTCTAGGAGATATAGATTTTGGCCCTGGTAAGAATGGTAATTTACTAACTGGGAATCTGCCCCTTCTCCAATGATTCTGATAGCTCTGGAGCCCCCTTATTGTTTATCAAATCTGAGGAAAGTCTGGAGAAGTTTCTCAGCCTGATTTAGATGAAGAAAACATGGATGTTGAGCAGTTGATAGATTTAGAGTCTTTTTATTTCCCCATTCAGTAAGTCATTATGAGTTAATTTATCTTTAAACAATCAAACACATAAACAATCACATCAGATTCTGACAACATGATGTACAAAGAAGTTGTTTACACAGATAGGTTTGAACTTGACAAATTAACAGAAGGTCAATTCATGTTAATCATTTATTGACTGGCCTGAGCCTTCTGGTCAGTACATACATCTCTATTGTGATTTACACAAAGTAATAGAACAGTTGCACATTGGACCATTATCCCAGACAATCAATAACAAGCATCAATATATGAGATGTCAACAAGTGTGAAAACATAGTAAACATTTTGATGTTGTACATATTAAGTATGATAGTGTTGTCTCAACCATAAACATATCAGTGTTCCTGTAATTGGGTGTGGGTTCTACCTATGAGAAAAGTAACCTGGTGACTGGAGGATTAGGTAAGCCAGGGTCCATTGACTGATGGATCCACTTCAGGTCTGCCCGTATAGCTCCTCTGAAGGCCTCCCCATGCTCTGCTCATAGCGAAGTCATCCTCCCTCTCACTTGTGGTTCATCTCTTTCTCTCGGCTTCCCTCCCTCAGGTCTGATTTAGGTGGTTAATTTGCTGGTGTGTTGGGTGGTTGTTGGTATGTAGCCACCAAGATCACTGATGAATATTCGCATAAATATATACATTCCTACCAATACAATAATAAGAAGTAGGTCGGAAGAAATCTAAATTCCTGAAGTAGGAACTAGTTCCCCTCCCCTCCTTTTCTCTCTGAGCTAGTGTTGGGTTAAGTTGGGGTGGTCAGAGTTTATCACACGGTGTACGCCTTGTATCAACTTGTTCCTGCTGTATGTAAGTTCTCATTTGACCGGGGTCAGTGAACGTGTACAGTAAGACATTGACAAGAGTGAGAATATGTCAAGATGCATGTAAATAAATGACATACATTTAGAACATTTCTTCCACTAAATGGTGTTTACAATGTGTATGTATAAATAATTCTCTGTGTTTTCCCAATTAACTACTTCTTCTTCTTGTGTCTAATAACTCTCTTCCATTACCTGTTGTTGTTGTGATGTTGAGTGTTGGGTTGTGTGGTGATGAGTGGTGTGGAGTGGTGTTGTGTTTTAAGTTATGTTGAGTAATGAGTTAAGTTCACTGCGCGTGATGGTGTTCCGCGAAGCACAACTTTCTCATGTGTTGCAGTTCATGTGTGCCTTTATCTAATTAAATTTGACATAAATATAAATATTTATTTCGCCAAACCCTATTAATTCTATAGATAAAGGAGAAAGGAAAGATTGATTTCACTTTCAGCTTTCTAGATTGTAAATAGGCATAGATAAGTCTGTTTTAGAACAAGGCACTTATTCTAGTACACGAACTGTCATTTCAGCTGTAGATAGTGATAGCATCCTTTACAATGTTTCTGGTGAAATGCACAAGATTGCTTTAGAATCATCACTTCTCACAGTTGTTTAGAATAGAATGTAGTAGTGGAATGCACTTCTTAAAGTTAATAATTATCTCTAAGAATATCAGAGATTGTAGTTTCATCGAAGAGAATATTCTGCCCGGGAATGGCTTTGCGTCGTTAGAATCTACAGTCGAGCATTTTTACATTTCAGAGGTTTTAATTAATAATCATACATTTCAATTGACATCACAAACATGGGTTTACATTACTTGATACTTGATACATCAGGTTCTTAGTCTAATCAAGGGCTAACAAACGTACCTCGGATCCAGACTTTTGCCTTGCCCATTGAATTTTTGGTCACACAATCTTCTCACATCCGTCCATGGAGCGAGTTCAGACAAAAGTGCGGGCTTATTAACATTTCTGATGAAATAGTAATATATGTTAATTATGCACTGGCGCGAAGGCGGGTCACGTTGTTTTCCTATCCAATGGTTTTCTGAGCTTGGTCTGATGAAATCTTTCCAAGAATCCACGTCATTTGTCACTTGTTCAGTTCCAGTTTTGATGTTAAGTTTTAAGTCCCAATCTCCAATTGCGTTTGTGAAGTCAATTTCTTTCAATGTTGTTTCCTCTTTTTGCGGCATGTGTTGATAAAATGAATAATGTTGGCTGCGTTATGCCACAGTGTTGCCAATTTGAAGCTTTTCGCACCAACTTTGGTGCTTTTTCAAGTCATTTGGTGCCAAAATTTTGCATTTAGCGCGGCCGCATGAATTCGGTGCTTCACAATTTTGTTTTGGTGCCTTTTGGTGCTTTTTTTTTTGGGGGGGGGGGCTGGGTAAAAATTAATTTAAACATTATTTTGGGAACACTAAAAAGCCGAATTTGAACTGAAGCGAGGGAGTTAAACAGTCTTAGTACGTTACCGCGCAATATCAACTAATTTACCTCCCTTTAATACGATTTAGCTAAAAGCGAACGCCATCTTGCAGACAAGACAAGTCCAAACGTCAATATATTAGCTTGTAATCGAGTTCATGCCGGCTTCGTGGCTTAGAGGTTATGACTTTTCTCCGTAATCTCGTATACTCTCGTCAGGTAACGTGATGACGGTTCAAATCAGCAGTGGTTCGAATCGCATCGGTAACTTACGGGGTATGTGAGCCGGCCGCTCAGAAAGCAATGGCAAACTACTGAGCGTAATCTTGCCAAGAGATCAACATACAGCTGAAAGATGCTGGTGTTGACAGCTAAGTCCTGTAAAGGATATGCTAAAAAAAAAAAAAAAAAAAAAAAAAAAAATCGAGTTCATAATTTTGTGGTGTCTACATTATCCTTCCATTTACGCTTATTTGTGTTTCACCACGAGCAAGACATATTCTCAACATTTCAGAGAACAGTGCTTCAGTGACGCGAGATTTCAAAAATGGTTGTTAAAAGTAGAACGGGATAATACTAAGTGTTTTTGCAAATATTGCAAATATTCAATGGCAGCCAGGTTGAGAGGCACATGAATACAACGAAACGTCAGAAAGCCGAACAACCATTCAGTACCCAAAGACAAACTACAATTGCGTTTAACAAACTGAAAGATGATGTCAAAGAAACGGAAGGATGCATGTCTTTGCTCATAGCTGGCCATTGTCCGCTGTGAGTTGTTGACCATTTAAGTGAACTCTGCAAGGTACACTTTGGTTACAGCAAAGGTTGCAAGAACTTTAAGCTTAGGAGAACTAAATGCAGAGCAGTTATTTCAAATGTACGTGCACCATATTTCACAACAGACTTGATAGCTGATATTGGCAAAAGTAAATACAGCTTATTGATTGATGAGAGCAATGACATTTCTGAAACTAAGCTACTTGGAGTAGCTATTAGTTACTAATCAGAGACAAGAAAGCAGTTTGTGGTTATGTACTTAGACTTAGTTGAATTGAGTGACTGCAACGCGCAGGCATTATGCAATGCGTTAAGAGATTGTTTAGACAAGAATGGACTTGAGTTGCAAAGACTAGTTGCACTCGGTACTGACAAGGCATCTGTCATGACAGGTGTAAACAATGGAGTGTATACAAAATTAAAATCCGAAGTTCCTCATCTGGTACTATTTAGGTGTATATGTCATTCATTTCAGCTGGCAGTGTCACTGGCTGCCGATACTTGTCTGCCCAGGAACATAGAGTTCATGATTAGAGAAACATATAACTGGTTTTCTCACTCAAGTCTTCGTCAAGCAAAGTACAGAGAGCTTTTTGCTTCAATAAATGATGGAAAACATCCGCTGAAGGTTGTTCAATTAAGCCAGACACGATGGATGTCCATTCAATCTGCCATTGTCAGAATATTGCAGCAGTGGGTCGAGCTCAGAACTCATTTTGATATAGCAAGACTCAACGAGCGCTGTTATACAGCAAAACTTCTACATTCTATGTTTAGCGACATGAAAAACAATGTGTATCTCATATTTCTCAAGCATATTCTAGGAGAAGTTCAAAGTGTGAATAAGAAATTTGAAGCAGATATACAGGATCCAACAAAACTACTCAGCGATCTTGTCCAACTCACTGACTCTATCAGTTCAAAGATTGCTATTCCTGGGGGGGGGGGGAGATAACATAAAGTGATGCTATTCAAGATTATTTATATCCTAATTCCAATCTAGGTTATGAGTTTGAGAAAGAAATAGCAGGCAACCAGTTTCCTGATGAGAAAGAAATTCGTGGAAGGAGCATCCAGTATTTAATAGAGCTGTTGGCACAGCTGCGTTTACGTTTGCCCGGCAACGTTCGAGTGTTGCATTCCATGTCATGTCTTAGTGGAAGTGAATGTCTACAGCCAATGAAGCCCTGTATATTGATCTTGCTAAAATGTTTGTAGAAGATGCAGCTACTCTCACCCGCATCGATTTCCAGTGGAGAAAACTTCATCATATGCAGTGGACACAGACCTCTGACACACTTGGACTGTGGGCAGAAATAGCCTCATACAGGGATGCCACCGGTGAAACTCAGATGGGAGTTAAAAAATCAAAATTGCGGAACAGACAGAGCCTCAAGAGTTTGACAGCTGTTTTGACTATCAGTTATCAGTTGGGGTATCTTCATTGCACTCCGGGCATGTCCATAGGTGCTCAGATCCTCCCCCCAGCATATGCATCAGCGTCCGGTGGCTAATAGATTCAGTTCTGTGTTGGTTGACGAGGCGCTTTGTTTTCCCGATGAACCTCTCGCGTCTGGCTGTGCCGATTCCTACTCCCAGGTCTTTCATCCTGGACAGCGATGTGGAATCACTGACGTCAAAGTCCTCTGTTCTCGCCATATCTTTAAGGACGTTAATAACATCGGCACGATCCATGGGCTGGCCATCTACAGGGGGTGCAGAGCCAGCCAGTTTATCAGCTCGTTCATTTCCCTCGACTCCCGCATGTCCCGGGACGAAGATGAAGGTGACTTTACAGACAACAGACTTCCGCAGCGATTCAGTCCACTGTCTACGTACAGATCCAGCTTCGACCTTCTGAATCATGCTCATTGAATCACTTAGTACACACACGTTGGTATAATGCTGTGATTCCAGCCATATGAAAGCCTGTGTAACTGCCATCACCTCCATCGTCATGCTGCTCGTGATCATAGAGTGGGCACCACTGGATTCTTGAACGGTTCGGCCCGCTGAACGGGCTGTAAATGCCCACGCACTTCTCTGCTGCTTTACAACAGATCCATCTGTATAGATGAGCACTTCGGGGCTATATGAGTGTTCATAGATGAGCGCGTTAAGCTCTGCATTGACAGCGGCAGGTTTCTGCTCTCTGCACCGTCTGTCGAGTGTGATAATGCAGGAGAAAGTGCACTTAAAAGCTGGAGGCACCGGCACCCATTCCTTGCCAGGGTTGATACTGGTAAGACTACAGACCTGTCTGACGACATCTTCCGCCCGACCCATCCATGATTTGCCCCTCTTTAGCCTGTCACCCTTTTCTCTGAATATAGCGTCATGCAGAGGGTGCTGCTCATCTGCACTTATTTTTAAGTATGCACGAGCTCTCCAGATCTTGATCCTGTGTTCCATTGTCGGGAAGTCAAGGAGGTATCTCATTGCTACACAGCTGGTGTCTCTCGTACAGCCCAAAATGATGCGCATGGCTTCGTTTTGTACTATTAGATATGGAATGAAAAGAAATGGCAAATGCTGTCATGATTATAAACTACGTAAGGATAATCTACGAAAAATTGGATCACAGGAGGCATGTACACGTTTCTTTCAATTATCATCATCATCATCATCATCATCATCATCATCATCATCATCATCATCATCATCATCATCATCATCGCAGGAAATAGCTACAGAAACTGAAGAGGAGTTGTCTGACTGGGATTTGGCAGATCTGGAATAAACTTTATTCTAATATTCAGTGATAATAATAAATTATAATGTGCTACTTTATAACATTTTTAATGAATACCGCCAGTGCTTGTTTTAGTGCTTTCCCAAAAAATAATATTGCAATTTAGTGCTTTTTTTGGCTCGAGAGTAGTTCTGATTTGGGTTTGGTGGATCTGGAATAAACTTCATTGTAATATGAAGTGATAATAATAAATTATAATGTGCTACCTTGTTACATTTGTAATAAATGAATCACTGGAAAAAGAGAAGTAGATTGAGAGCTTTACCAAAGCACGACTACAAAAAACAATGGACGTTACGGCCAAAGACTTCGTCAGCACAGAACAAAAAAAAATAGATTAACAAATACACGATAGACACTACATGAAAGTACAAATTTCAACTTATCTGTGTCCTAGCTTGAAACGGCTATCCATGGATGGAATAAAACGGATGTTGTGGTTAACGGGGTCAACTTACTATAGGTCAGTACAGCAAGAAACTCGGTGATTGGCTAAGTCAACCGGTGAGGGAACCCGCACTGGGGGGAAGGGAATGCGCCCAGGAGATCGAATGGAAAAATATGGGGCGATGTAACGGATGCAGTTCGCAATTCCGCACGCCAAGTTGGAAACGCTGCTGTGGGCAATATGGATGCAGACCAACAAGCGTTTGCTATCATAAAGTAGCACAAGTGACGGTTGTTCAGAACGCAATGGGAAGCGACCCCATGCAAACCAACCAGGAAGTGACAGAAAGCAGAGATAATGCTGGTGTTGACTACCACGTCCTGCGAAGGACATGCAACTGGCTTGGAAGTGGATTATACGACTGCGGAGATGGGGGGGGGGGGAGGAACAAGGCGTTGGGGACTTAAATAAAACTGTGTTGGACATTGAGGGTAGAGGGAGGGTAGAGTGAACCCAACTGGAATATAAGACGGTTTTCCAATGTCTTGCGATCGCGTTCGTGAGATGTGCACGATTTTATCGCCGTAACACGTATGTCGGCAACCCCACAGTGGTCGGAACTGTTGAAGTGTAGGGGTACCGGTTTCTTGGCACCACTGTCGATATCGGATAAATGTTGTCTAAATATGTCCGCCAGACGAAGGCCTGTCTACCCAAGATACCTCTCGCATAGATAACGTTGCGACTCGTACATTTGTAATAAAAACCGTTGGTGCTTTGTTTTGGTGCTTTCCAAAAAATTTTGGTGCTTTTTGGGGTCGATTTTTGTGCTTTTTGGGGTCGATTTTGGTGCTTTTTCATAAAAAGGAGATGGCAACACTGAATGTATGTGCCACTAGTGGGCTGGCTTGTATTGCTCTAAACGACGAAGGTCATGAGCATGTCATGGATGTTGTGCCCAGAAAAAAACGGGTGTGCGAGATGACTAACTGGCTGATAGACTGGCTGCTGCCGCTCTTTAACGAGGCGAGTTATACAACAACAAGGCTGATATGGCGAGGGATCTTTGTGATCGTGTGGGCAGTGCAACCAAACAGATAATCCACATGTGGAGAGGCTAATTCAGCGGGCGAGGCGGGGAGGGGGGAGCGAAGTATCTAGACAACACTCGGTGCGTAAGGAAAAACAGACAGACCTTCTAGACGACACTCAATGCGTAGGGAAAAACAGACAGACGTTCTAGACCAGTGGTTCTCAACCTTTTTGGCCCGTGCCCCTTTTCACCATGTTTGTAGAACGTCATTCCCCCCTCACCATATTTTTAGAACGTCATTCCCCCCCCCCCCCTTTCGTATTTCCTCCCTAAAAATGTCCCCCTGCCCCTACACAGTATACGTAATAATTGAAGCTAAATTTAATAGCACATACTAAAACAAGTCTAAACATCTACATAAAACGTGATTTGCTGATCTGCTTACGTTATAAAATGAATTTCAGAAGGGTGAGACATACAGAACCGTAAAGTATGAAGGGAAAAACAATATCAAGCAATCGGTTCTTGTACTAACGCAATCGAGAAATAATCTTAATTCGCCCCCTGGAATCCCTAACATTCCCCCCCCCCAGCCCCCCCCCCCCCCCCGGGGGGGGGGGGGAATTCCCCACCGGTTGAGAATCACTGGACAGAGCACGTGTAAGAATGTCCCGAGAGTAATGATGATGATTCTTAATCGCATACTCATACATGGTCAGTTAGTGAGGACATACAGGTGATATGTGTATTTATAGGTCACTGTTTTATGTGTGCTCTCTGGAAATTACCTATGGTAACCTATGGTTTTAACGTGTACTCCAGCGTAGCATCGAAGTTGGAGGAGAGGGGTGGAGATGGGGGAGAGAGACAGAGAGACAGAGAGACAGAGAGACAGACAGACAGAGAGAGAGAGAGAGAGAGAGAGAGAGAGAGAGAGAGAGAGAGAGAGAGAGAGAGAGAGAGAGAGAGAGAGAGAATAATTCAAAATGTATATTTAGAAAACTGAAAGACTTATTCTGATAGATCTATACATTCCCCTCTGATGTGTCTCCATCTTGCCGCGGTAGAGGTGCTTGCGTGTCCCACTGACCCCAAGAGCGTGTCGGACAGGACTTGGGTTAGAGACCAGACCAAGAGAGACACAACCTGCTGTTCTGTAGGTAGACTGAGGATAGCAGTCAAAAGTTCAAATCAAGCGCAGGAAGCCAGTAATTCTAGGTCCGAACACATTCTCTAAAGCTCTCAGCTGAAGGATATGGCTGAACGCCTCTAAGCAATTAATCCTCGGATGTAAGAGCAGGGCCGATACCCACCTACTGCAAAAGGGAGGTGAGATGCTGAGCATGCTACCTGCTTAGTTCAGATACTTGTTCGAAGGCTCTCAGCTGGGGGGTATGAGGGATCCCCGGATGAGAGGGTCTGACCGTTACTCGCTCACTGTCGCACGGAGGTAAGGTGCTGAGCCGGCAGCACATTTAGCCTACCTCGTGAGCGCGTACTAAAGGTGGAAAAAAGCCCCAGTCGCACGAAATGGTTACGATGAAAGTCTGTATCTATACCCATAGAGTGAGCGTTGTCGAAGGTGGAAAAACGTCTCAAAGACGCGAAATGGAACGCTTCACTAGCGAACCCATTACGTGGAAGTCCTAAGCGAAAGCTTGATGAGTGGATGTCGTCCACAGACGGTCCGTCCCTGATTTGTGTGGGGAGGGAGCAGTGGCAAACGAAATGCCCAATATATGAAAGTGATGAATTAAAGCAGCCATGAGCAGGAAGTGGCGACTTCTCGGGTCAGCCCAGTCTCAGAGCATTATGTGTCGGCTCTGCAAGTATAGAAGCCTCGTTGGATAGCGAGGAATGCCCATGGTCTACACCTTCCATCACTTAAGGGTTAACCGTGATGTCTTTGACCGTCTTTGACTGCTCTACCTTGACCAGCTGAGATGGGGGAGACACCACAGCAGTAAGAGACAAAACCCGTAAAAAATCCCAATGAAGTCGAATGTGCTGGCCTCGGGGAGCAAATAAATCAGGCACAACGCATAAACATAAGAGTGAAATGTCCTTCGTGCACGGAACAGCTGAGTAACTAGTTGTCCGATTGTCCCTCGTGCTCGGAACACCTCTGACTATCTATTCTTCCGAATGTCTTTTGTGTCCGGAACAGCTCTGACTATTTTGTTTTCCGGGCACAGCGACTAGCACATGTCCAAATCGAAAGCTCACTGAGTGGATACTATCTGCAGTCCGACCGTCCCTGGTTTGTGCGGGGAGCGGCACGTAGCAAACGAAAGGCCCAATACATTGAAGTGAGGAATTAAAGCAGCCATGAGCAGGACGTGACGATTCCCTCGGTGAGCCCAGCACCAGAGCGCTATGTGTCGGCTCTGTAACTATGGAAGCCACCCTGGATGGCGGATAATGCCCATGGACTGACCCTGCCTTCCCTTGAGGGCTAATCTTGAAGTATTCAACCGTTCTAACTTGACCAGCTGGGATGTGGACGGCGCCAGGAACATGAGATTCCCCCAGGAATGCTAACCTGGTCAAAAATGCACGCAAAAGTTGGATGTGTTGGCTAAGGGTCTAGGCCCAAGGGTGCATAACAATAAACCGCAACTACATCTGGGGAAAAACACTCCGGGTGAAAGAAGAAGAAGAAGAAGAAGAAGAAGAAGAAGAAGAAGAAGAGAAGAAGAAGAAGAAGAAGAAGAAGAAGAAGAAGAAGAAGAAGAAGAAGAAGAAGAAGAAGAAGAAGAAGAAGAAGAAGAAGAAGAAGAAGAAGAAGAAGAAGAAGAAGAAGATCTATACATTCATTCACTGGGCCAGTCCTATCCAACACTGAATTTGATGTTGTTTTATCAGATCCTACTACTTTCCCATTTTCTCACCAATTCTTTTCAGCTGCCCCAACGCCCATACATATTAAATACATACATACATATTTCGGACATAATTTAACCATATATTATATTCACACACTATGATTTTATTAATTTCTGAAGCAGCTCAACGCTCATCTGCCGTAAGAGGGATGGTATTGTGTTCTGGAGAACTGTTTCAATGCCCAGTACGTGATCGGTGTAGCAGGCTAGCAGAAGTTCAGTAATGGGTAACTGTTCATGAAGACGTGCATGGTAGTGATCGTTTCCTCCTTCTGCAAGCATTTGGGTGGAGTCGCCATGAAGAGCTGCAAGCAGAAAAAGATCACAGCATGTATTTACTAGTGCTCTCAGGGCCGTGCTGTAGATTTTCTCAGTATGATGCAAGTCTTCGAAATGCAGACCCTTAAATGTTTTTTCTTCTGTTCTAAATGCCGCCCCTTAAATATTGTTAATTATTGGATGGTTAAAATTGTATTTTGATTTAGCTGCATATGCCATCCCCTTACGGTGCCGCCTGATGCGGCCGCCTCTCTGTATCATAGCACGGCACGGCCCTGCTTGCTATTGTCTATCGGAAAGTGCCATCAGGACGTGTTTACTATTGCTGTTGTCTATCGGAAAGTGCCATCAGGACGTGTTTACTATTGCTGTTGTCTATCGGAAAGTGCCATCAGGACGTGTTTACTATTGCTGTTGTCTATCGGAAAGTGCCATCAGGACGTGTTTACTATTGCTGTTGTCTATCGGAAAGTGCCATCAGGACGTGTTTACTATTGCTATTGTCTATCGGAAAGTGCCATCAGGACGTGTTTACTATTGCTATTGTCTATCGGAAAGTGCCATCAGGACGTGTTTACTATTGCTATTGTCTATCGGAAAGTGCCATCAGGACGTGTTTACTATTGCTATTGTCTATCGGAAAGTGCCATCAGGACGTGTTTACTATTGCTGTTGTCTATCGGAAAGTGCCATCAGGACGTGTTTACTATTGCTGTTGTCTATCGGAAAGTGCCATCAGGACGTGTTTACTATTGCTGTTGTCTATCGGAAAGTGCCATCAGGACGTGTTTACTATTGCTATTGTCTATCGGAAAGTGCCATCAGGACGTGTTTACTATTGCTATTGTCTATCGGAAAGTGCCATCAGGACGTGTTTACTATTGCTGTTGTCTATCGGAAAGTGCCATCAGGACGTGTTTACTATTGCTGTTGTCTATCGGAAAGTGCCATCAGGACGTGTTTACTATTGCTATTGTCTATCGGAAAGTGTCATTAGGACGTGTTTACTATTGCTGTTGTCTATCGGAAAGTGTCATTAGGACGTGTTTTGAAAGTCCATGTTTTGTCTGGTGCTACATGCTGTTCGATGCTAACTGATTAAGTGCCTTGGGATGATTAATCGCCTTAAGCGACTTCTCGTATCTGCAATGGGTTGAAATGTTGTCACTGAATTATAATACAACATGTCTGCTATTATATTAACAACTTTTACGTCACAACTGTGACACACCCCAACTTCCAATTTTCCACAATCTAATTTTGTTTGGTCCAAACCTATTTTTTGTTTGCCACAGAATCTGTCGGTTTAGTTCACGCTAAACCGATCTTTGGAGCCGCGGTAGGGCAGTGGCAAGCAAACTGGGGTCGTGAGTTCGAATTCTCATCGGGGCGGATTTTAAACATTGACCTGGACTCCTAGGTCAACCCATCCTAAAAGGTACCAGGAATTGTCCTGAGAAGTAAAGGCTGCCGGTGTGATATTGACAACACAACCCGTCTATCGACAACTGGTCCATAAAAATATGGGACTATAACCATTTGTTCAATACTTCTCAAGGCGTGTACAAGAGTCAGCATGTTTTTCATCTGGCAAAAGGCATCCTTTACAATAGCGATTCTTTTCCTAATCTCTGAAAGGCACCTTCCACCAGATGATTTGACTATTCCGAAGTAGTTGTACTATTCACTTATTTGAGAATTCTCCCATGTACTTTTATGTTAACTATAGTATTCCTTTCTTCTTGATAATGATACTAGACCCTGCTTTCTTGCAATGTCATTCTAACCCTAGTTGTTCTCTGTGTCTAATAACTCCATCTACTAAATGCTGCAGATTATGTTCATAATCATCATCATCATCATTATCATCACCAAGTGCCCTGCCAACTGGCGTAGGCGTTCATAGCTCTCCACAGATCTCAATTTGTGGTTTTCTAGATCAACTCCGATGCTGATATTCCTCCATGCCACCGTCGCAATCCATCCAGCATCATTTCTCTTGGTCTGCCTCTGCCGCTGCCTCTCTTCCCCTCGATCTCTCCAGTTGTCACGATGTTGTCCAATGCCTCTCTTCTCATCACATGACCGAAGAAAGATATTTGTCTCTTTCTTATTGTTGTATATAGTGTTCTAGTTTCATTAGCCTGTTTCAAGCAGTCGTTATTAGTTACTCTGGCAGTCCTATGAATTCGCAATATTTTCGTTATCTGCAGTCAATACGGTATCACCAGTATTTTGTTCATTAATTTAGGGTGTTTGTTGTGTTTCACTTTCACTGTACTTTTTTCCCAAGTCATGCTTCTTTTACCTCCTTGCATAATGTTCTAATATTTACGTGCACCTTATGATATTTTTAATGATCATATTTGTTATTTCTTCTTATTTCCATTAGTTGTTTTAAGATGGCTTTTATAATCCCTTCTCTGGGCCAATCATTCAAGAACATACCCTAAACAAAGAATATACTTGGATAGCTGTTTCTGCAGCCTATCTGAGTTTTTAAATGTTTCCCATTGGTCATTAACATCTTGAAATCTGGATCAGATAATGTATCAAAGCTGTTCTTTATTTCTATGCTTAATGTTTTTTTTTTTCTCTCATTCTTCAGAGCACTTAGATCGAATATTATTATTTTTTTTTTTTTATTTAACCTTCTTTAATTTTACATGTATACTTTGAAATCATTTCGAAATTTTCTGTTGATGAGGATGTAATAAATCTGGTTTCTGATCTTATTGTCGAAACTGTTCATTGTCTACAATTTGGATTTTTGCTGATAGTAGGTTCTTCTTGGACTTTGCTGATAGTAGGTATTATCAATAATCATATGCGCTTTTGCCCAATGTGCAAGTCTGTGTCCTCTTTAATTATGCTCCCATATTCCATGATAGCTTACTGTGCATCCACCTAGTTGACTTCCAACATTATTGGCTCAATATAGCTCATAAGAACTCTTTTATTCAACGATTAACAAAGCTAAATTGCATAGAATATTCTTCTTTTTGTGAAATGCCTTTACCTAGGTTACTCTACATTTAACGTTCTTATTACATCTTCTGTTTTTACGATGGTTTTTTATGAAATGGTATGGGTGCCGGTCGTTCAGAAAGCAGTAGAAAACTACTGAACGTAAACTTGCCAAGACATCACGAACAACCAATAAATGCTTGGGTTGACTGCAACGTCATATACAGGATATGTAACTATCCTTTTTTAAATACATCTTCCACTGCTGTTATTAAAGTTCCCAATACTTAAATACATTGACTTGTTTTAGAATGATTCCATTCACTTTGGTGGTTTTTGGTATACATGTTGTCAGTATAATCATCATTACCTGCGTTTTTCTGTTATTCAGGCAACGTTCTTTGTTTTGACTTTCTGATGCAATTATGTCTATCATTTCTTGTATCTGCATTTCATTTGCAGCGACCAATACCATGACATAGAGCAGGTTGTTTACATTATGTTCACCAAATGATATTCCTGGCATAGCGTGTATGGATATTACTGATGCTAGGTTACAAAGGGCAAACAATGAAGGATACATGCAACACAAACCTTATAGGAGTTTGAAGGTGGATACTCATATCTTGGTGAATCAACCCTTGTGGTCATTGCAATGCCAAAGGCGTTAAGCTTCTTCTCGTTGTACAATAAGAAGAATGGGAAGATGTCGCCACAACTCATGTCGTCACTGAGATTAAACCAGTAATGGACACCTGTAAGTTGAACAAACCGAGCCAGTAACAAAGTCAGTAGGTGTCTCAATTTAATTTAAAATTAAAGTCCTGTAGCAGGAACTTGCTGTGTATATGTGATGTGTTGAAAAACAGGGTCGCTTAAAAGTCGACAGGGTCGACTTCATTGCACCGGGATTTTATCCCATATGACTCAGTCTCTTTCCGCAGCGCGGACCCTCAGGAGTCTCCGAAAACAAAATGCACTCGTGAACCGAAGGACGCGGCCCGGAATCGAACCCACAACCTTCGGAGCCATATGACGTGTTGGGACTATCACAGTGTTGTGGGCCTGAGTGCACGGCGGGGGGGGGGGGGTCCTCCCATAGCGACCAACGAGAGCTAGCATCGAACCATTGTTCTAATGCGTTCGAGCTTATTGTCAGAGTAACTCCCTTACCGCTACACCAAAGTTAAAGAAAAGTTAGTTGCATATTCTTTACAGGACGTTGCAGTCAACACCAGCATTGTTTGCTCTTGTGATCTCTTGGCAAGTTTACGTTCAGTAGTTTGTCGTTGTTTTCTGAACGACCGGCACCCATACCATTTCGCATAAAACCAACGCAAGGCGTTCTGGTGCCAAATCGCAGCTGTTTCGAACGCAAGTATGCGAGATGACGAATTGCGCACGTTACTACTTCGCCACAAATCCAGCTTACACAAAAGTAAATATAACATATGGGAGAAGGGCGGTGGCCTAATGGTGCTTGTTCCTGCCAACACTGTGGTTCGGGTTCAGTCCCCTGCAGAGAGAGCTTGCTTGCTTGCTTGCTTGTGTTCGTTGGCTTGAGCTCCAACGCGAAGTCCTGTATGTCGGATGAAGGCATCCTGTTGTCCAACATCAGTGTGATGTCATACAGGACCTGAGTTTTGCGTGAGTATCCGTTGTCCCATGTCTGGCTTATTGGTGTGCAGACTGGTGGTTCCTCGCCGTACAGGCAGACACTCTCCGACTTCGGAGGAATCGGCGATCCTACTGACTTTAGCCAGGACCCCGAAGGGACCTGTTGCCCAGGAGGCTCGACGAGGACGCGTCAATAGGTCTTGGCCAGTATATAACCCGGCCCTGGTGCCTTGAAAACACCTCTGCGTCCCTATGCAGAGAGAGGATTATTATTTATCCAGCCAGAACCGATTTTAGTTCGACCCAGTCTCATAAAATGAGTAGCAGACCATTCTCTGGGGCTTGTCTAGGAATGAAATGTAACGAGGAATACAACTGACCAAACAACTTCAATTTATCATCATCGTCGTGGGTCATGCCAATCAAGGGCGGTCAAGTTTCGCCATCTTACACAATCACCAGAGTCGTGGATCAGCTCTGTGATTTTGTATCGACCATGCCATGTTGTCAAGCCATCTAGATATAAGGGTCGTTCATTTGAAACCCGTTCCAATGGCTTTATTACAAAAGCATGAAAGAAATATTAACATGTGTGGTAGAATTAAACACAGCATCTCATTTTAAATGAATTGTGCACCATGGGTTAGTCAGAAGAAGTGGCCGAAGGCATTCAGGCAAGCATCCCATTGCTTATGTAGGCGACGAATGCCGTCCGCAAAAAAGGATTGTGGTTGCTCACTGAACCAAGTGTTTACCGCGTTCATTACGTCTGCATCTGTATGAAATCGTTGCCCCCTGAGAGCTTTTTTTTTAAGAGGTCCGAACAAATGAAAATAACATGGTGACAAATCAGGACTATAGGCTGGATGTTGCAGAATTTCCCACTTCTTCCAAGCTAATGCTTCCTGCACAATCTTTGCAACATGCGGACGAGCATTATCGTGCAACAAAATCACACCGCGAGAAAGCATGCCGGGTAGTTTATTCTTGATGGCTTTTTGCAGCTTGTCTAATGTTTGCAAGTAGTGGGTAGAGTTGATGATGACGCCAGGTTCTTTAAGGACGGCCAACAATAGCCCTTCATGGTAAAAAAAAAAAAATGCGCTCAGCATAACCTTAACAGCGGAAACCTGTAACTTGAATTTTATTGGCTTTTGGTGATCCACCATGCTTCCATTGCATACTCTCTTGTTTGCTACACGGCTCAAAGTGGTGACACCACGATCCATCGCCTGCCACTATGCGGAAGGGAAATCCATCATCCTCCACTCTGTAACGCAGCAAGTGGTTCAAACACCATGCCATGCGTTCCTCTTTTTGGTGGTCGGTCAACAACCGTGGTACCCACTGTGAACACACCTTCCGATATTGCAGTTTCTTACGAACGACCTTTTGAATTGTCCCAATTGACACATCAAATTCTTTCGCTAGCGAGCGTATGCTTCGACAACGGTTCATCTGTACTGCTGCATCAATTTTGGCGATGGTATTTTTTTTCTATTGTAACAATATACGCTTGACCCGGCCGTCGAAGATCTGTCATGAACTGACGTCCTTTCCGAAACATTCGTGCCCAGTCTGTCACTGTTGTCTTCGACACACATTTGTTACTGTACGTTGCTTGCATTCTTCGATGAATGTCCACTGGAAGACATCCTTCAAATGAAAGAAACTGAATCACCGCTCTTTGAGCTTCTTTGGACGGATTTTGGATCAACCCGGCCATTTTCTCAACGGTCAGAAACAAAATCTATGCATCATGGGACGATAAGCACGTGCTCTTTTATTCATTGGTCAGTACTTATCACATGACTAAGACATGATCATGTTCAACGTACGCAATTACGCGCGGTGCGGCACGTACGGATTTCAAATGAACGCTCCTATATTTACTTCTCTGCCTTCCCCGTGTTCATTTCCCCTCAGTTTTGCCAGTTGTCACTAGGTTCTATAGATTATGTCTTCTCGTAACTTGCAAATCATTGTGACTGCCTGCTTCTAATTTCTCTCATCAATTTAAGGGTTTCATTAGGATTTACTCATTGGTTTTTCTGTCTGACAATGGTATTCTTTGCATTTTCCTCAGAAATCACAGTTCCACTGCCATTAGATATTTTTCAGCTTGACTGCTCATTGTCCACGTTTCAAATCCATACAAAAGTAAAGGTTCTATGTAGCACTTCAACACCTTTTTTCTCGCTGCATTTGACATCCTTTTTATTGGTATGTTTTTCATCTGACAAAAGGCTATCTTCGCTATAGCGATTCTTGTTCTAATCTCTTCAAGACATCTTCCATCAGATGTAATGACTGCTCTAAGACCTGTTTAGCCCCCCGATCAGGGTCACGTGAAACCATGTGTGCAAGTCGTGGATGAAGTTGAAGAGCAGCCGATAGATAGTTGTCGGTTATGGTCTTCAATTTCATGACGGTAAGCAGAGAATCTCGTTGTGGAACAATGGCTACTATCATAGACCACTATGGTCACTGCTAAGAAGGACAGCACTAGCAAACTACCTTCTTTACAGATGCCAAGATAATCATGTTTTGTAGTTTAACAGAGAATAATTGTATCGTGATCTAGAATATGTGATGGCTAAGACATCACAACCACACGGCCCTATCTGCTATGGGTTTGCCTCTTTAGGTTAACTGCATATTCTTTACAGTATGTCGCAGTCAACCCCATAATTATTGTTGTTTGTGATTTCTTGGGAATTTTACGTTCAGAAGTTTGCGTGTCGTCATCATCATCATCAACATCATCTTCCACTTCTGCCGTCAAGCGTCGTGGGGAGGAATAATTTGCGCTCCAGCTCCCGATGAGGGGGCACTGGGTATTGTCATTCCGTGTGCTTGTACAATGTCTTTGATGTCGTCAATCCATTATCTTCTTGGAATATACTTCTTGGACGTCCTCTTGGTCTCGTCGCAGATGATCTTAGATGTAAGGCCAGTGATGGTAGTTGTTGGTGTTGCATTCTAACGTCATGGCCAAACCACTTGATCTTCTGTCTTTCAATAAATGTGGCACAAGGTGTTGATCACACTGTCTGTCTGATAACAGTATTTCTTACTCGGTCTCGGATTGTTAAGTTGGCACCTCTCCTCAGGCATCTTATCTAGCAGGTGTTGATTTTGTGAAAGTGTGATTTGGATAAAGTCCAAGTTTGAGATCGGTAGCATAGGGTTGGTGTGAATATGCTGTTTATTATCTGTCATTTTGCGGAATGGGTATATTTGGATGTTTCAGTAAGGGTGATAGTTGATATGTAAGTGCACTAGCTTTTTGACATCTGATTTCGACTTCTCTGTCCATATGTTGAACTCTGCCATCTTCTGTGATCATACTTCCAAGATATTTGAAGTCTTTAACTTGTTTCAGTGATGTGCTATCTGTATACTTAGTGGAACAGGCGATCTGCTAACTTGCATTACTTCGGTTTTGGCTGTATTTATACTCATATTGTATCTGCTGCATGTTGAACTCAAATTATTAATATGATTTTGTAGTCTGCCCTCATCGGTGTAAAACAGGCACTGATCGTCTGCAAATAGAAGATCATTTATTTCCTGTGAATCAGTTGTTTCATCTGGAGTAAAGAGTTCTAAATTTTCTGAATCTGTTCTGTCAAGGATTACTTCTTTGGATATTCTGTTCATGTAGATATTAAATAGCAGAGGAGAGAGCAAACACCCCCGTCTCATTCCTGTGTTGACTGTGAACAGTCTCCGGAAGTCTCTGTGGCGAAGTGGTCAAGCCGTTTGACTCGGGCTCGGGAGGTTGTGGGTTCGATTCCGGGCCGCGTCCTTCGGTTCACGAGTGACATTTTTCGGAGACTCCTGTGGGTCGTCGCTAGAGCTACGGAGTTCGTGCTTTGTGCGACGCTTTCCGTGCTGCGGAAAGAGACCGAGCCATATGGGATAAAACCCGGTGCAATGAAGTCGACCTTGTCGACTTTTAAGCGACTTTTTTATTGACTGTGAACATATCTGATATACCTTCTTGGGTTCTTACTGCACTTCGGCTCGAGTGGTACGTAGCTATGATGTTTTCTAGCAATTGCCCTTGTTTAAGGATGGTTCATAATTTGTATCTGTCTACTCTATCGAAAAACTTTTCCTGATCAACAAACACAATGTTCTGCTGGTCACTATATTCGATAGTTTTTTTTTCACATATTTGTCTAAGTGTAAATAGTGCATCAGTGCAACTTTTACCTTTGCGAAAACCGAATTGTACTTGCTTAACTGTTGTTCAACTGTGTGTCTAGCTCTTTGTTCCAATAGTTTTTCGTCCATTTTCCCTATATGGCTCAGGAGCGATCTACCTCTCACTCTCTCGTATTGCCTTCCTTTTTCCATATTGGTACTATTATTGCCTGCTGCCAATCATCTGGGACTTTTCTATCTCCCCATGCTATATTAGAAAGCCGTGTTAGCCATTTAACTCCTGTTTCCTCACAAGCCTGAATAGCTTCTGTGGTTATTCCATCTGGAACCGGTGATTTATTTAAAGGACTTTTCTGTATAACTGCTTTGACTTCTGCAGGGATTAAATTTGATTCTTGTTGTCCATAGCTTTTAGGCACAAAAGTGAGGTTTTTATGTTATTATGTGTGAGATTAAGTACTTCTTGAAAGTATTCTGCCCACCTTGCTAGTCTTTGTTGTGGATTAAATACTGGTATACCTCTTTTGCTGTTTATGATGGTGGCTGGGTTGTAGCATGCATCTCTTTTTCTCATTGTATACAAGTCAGGCGGGGAGTCTGACGGTAGTACACGCTTTACACAGGTCCGGACACTTGTGATTGACAGAGTACGCGCCCTACTGTTAGGCGCGTACGAGGCCCGCACCTGTGGGACTTGGCTGAACGTCTCTAAGTCGGGTCCCTTGGGATCTAGGGTCTGGCCACAACTCGCCACCTGCTGGTGGAGGCGAGGTCTCGGAGGTTTGATGCTGAGCCGCCAGCGTCTGCAGCCTACCATGTGCCAGACGGATTGGTTACCCATTCCTCTGGAATACACAAGGCAAGGCCGAGAGAGGGAACATGTCGTTTGGGCACTACATGTTTCTCTAAAGCTCTGCCCAGGCATTGCGATGGAATATTGGCCACATTCCAACTCACATACCTTGGTCTGTCAAGACTGCAAGGTGCCACTGATACGTTTATAAAATTCTCTTGGGTAGTCTTTGATAAGAGTCGCCATCTGTTCACCGCATATTCTCCAGGATTCATCTTTAGATGCTCTAATTGTTCGTTTATCCTCTCGTCGTGCTATTCTATGAGTAACATAGTCTTTTTTAGATTTAGTTTCGATCCATTTTTGAACGCTATCTTCTTTTTGAATATGCTATTATTAACTTCATTGTTCCACCAAGCTGTTCTTAATCTTTTGTCCTGCCGTACTTTCTTTGTTCCACATTTATTTTCCAGTGTGTCGAGTATGGCAGCCTTGAAAATTGTCCATTCCTTATCTACGCTTGAGTTTTCATCAGAGATGTTCTAACGTAGGTTTTTTGATTTCTTGATTGAATTTGTCTTTAACTGTATCAAGCCTCCTATAATTGATGACATGTGTTGTTACCTTATTGTTTCTTACTTTCCTGTATGTTGAAATCTTTGTTATTATGACTGGTTTGTGATCAGTATCAACGTCTGTATTTGGGAGTGCTCTTGAATCCAATAGTAGTCTTCTGTCTGATTTCTTAAGTAGAATAAAGTCAATTTGAGATGCTTGATCTATGTCATTCCATTTATACCAGGTTTTGGTGTGGCTACGACAATGTTAGAAAAAAACTATTTGCTATTATTAGTCCGTATTCGGAGCATATGTTGAGTAGATGTTGACCATTAATGTTACATTCAGTCTCTTTGTCGCTGAATGGCCCCATGCATTCATCCCACGGTGTTCTTCGTGGGCCTATTCATCCGTTAAAATCACTCATCACAATACGTTCATCTGTCTCCCTGACATTATTTAACGTGTCTACAAGTTTATGAAACTAATCGTCTTTGTCTTAATCGCTGTAAGTGCCGTTTTGTCAGCAATGAGAGTCATGGCGACTGCCAATGTCGAGCAAAGACTGCTAATACTTCTGTTCCAAGGACTGGTGCTTTCACGCATCGAGTATGCCCTGGCCATCCTCACTGTCAGCCCTACACATATTGGAAGACTTGAAAAGGTACAAAACGAAGCCATGCGCATCATTTTGGGCTGCACGAGAGACACCAGCTGTGTAGCAATGAGATACCTCCTTGACTTCCCGACAATGGAACACGGGATCAAGATCTGGAGAGCTCGTGCATACTTAAAAATAAGTGCAGATGAGCAGCACCCTCTGCATGACGCTATATTCAGAGAAAAGGGTGACAGGCTAAAGAGGGGCAAGTCATGGATGGGTCGGGCGGAAGATGTCGTCACACAGGTCTGCAGTCTTACCAGTATCAACCCTGGCAAGGAATGGGTGCCGGTGCCTCCAGCTTTTAAGTGCACTTTCTCCTGCATTATCACACTTGACAGACGGTGCAGAGAGCAGAACCCTGCCGCTGTCAATGCAGAGGTTAACGCGCTCATCTATGAACACTCAGATAGCCCCGAAGTGCTCATCTATACAGATGGATCTGTTGTAAAGCAGCAGAGAAGTGCGTGGGCATTTACAGCCCGTTAAGCGGGCCGAACCGTTCAAGAATCCAGTGGTGCCCACTCTATGACCACGAGCAGCATGACGATGGAGGTGATGGCAGTTACACAGGCTTTCATATGGCTGGAATCACAGCTTTATACCAACGTGTGTGTACTAAGTGATTCAATGAGCATGATTCAGAAGGTCGAAGCTGGATCTGTACGTAGACAGTGGACTGAGTCGCTGCGGAAGTCTGTTGTCCGTAAAGTCACCTTCATCTTCGTCCCGGGACATGCAGGAGTCAAGTGAAATGAACGAGCTGATAAACTGGCTGGCTCTGCACCCCCTGTAGATGGCCAGCCCATGGATCGTGCCGATTTTATTAACGTCCTCAAAGATATGGCGAGAACAGAGGACTTTGACGTCAGTGATTCCACATCGCTGTCCAGGATGAAAGTCTTGGGAGTAAGAATCGGCACAGCCAGACGCGAGAGGTACATCGGGATAACAAAGGGCCTCGTCAACCAACACAGAACTGGCACTATTAGCCACCGGACGCTGATGCATATGCTGGGGGGGGGGGGGGGGATCTGAGCACCTGCAATGAAGATACCCCAACTGATAACTGATAACTGATAACTGATAACTGATAACTGAAGTGCCGTTACATGGGGCTATGTTTGTATAACAGTTGTTGTTCTATTTCCTTCGTTAACTTGTACTAGTATTATTCTTTCCAATATACATATAGTGTTGATAATGGCTTTCGCTTTTTCTGGATGTAACAAAAAACCCACTCCATGTTTAGCTGTAGCACGCTGATCAACGCCACTCCATTTAAGAACGTAACTTTCATGTGTTCGTTTTGTGTTCTGCCCCATTTTACTAGTATCTGTGAGTCCTAATATTTGAATGTTTGATTTTTTCATAAACTCTACAAAAGCTGTTTCCTTATTTCATAGACCAGTAACATTCCAAGTCGCGAATATCTCCTTTCTGTTTCGTAATTTAGCTGTTGTTGGTCGGAATACAGAAAAATAAAGGTAGGACGAGATTAAATTCGTATAGAAAGCGGTAAAGTAGGAGAGAAAGAGTAAGGCAGGGAAAGAGAGGTAAATAAAGAGAGACGAATAGAAAGAAAAAGAGAGAAAGAAGGAGAGAGAGAGAGAGAGAGAGAGAGAGAGAGAGAGAGAGAGAGAGAGGAGAGAGAGAGAGAGAGAGAGAACTTGCCCATTGTTTTAAAGCATTTTCCCTTCGTCCACAGAGTGTTAGCTAAAGCCTCCTCGTTATGAGGTATCAAAGTACTGTCTTCTGGACGTGTACTGTTCTGAATGTACAAATCGGTACCCGTTCCCTCTGCCTCCACTTGAGAGGCTGAACGGCCTGTGGTGCAAATCTTGGCTGGACAAATGCAAAATCAAAATCAAATGAATGCATTGTCAACAAGGACTATCATCATTGCACGAAGGATACATCCACAGGCACTCACATATCTGCTCGGTATCTCTACTTGTGTGTAGAGACTGACCGCAGGACGCAGTAGTTGATTACAGGTTTCTCTGTGTCCATTACCAAGCTTTCAAGACTCTTGTATCTTGTTCTCTCTCTCTCTCTCTCTCTCTCTCTCTCTCTCTCTTCTGTGTGTGTGTGTTTCTTGCTCTCTCTCTCTCTCTCTCTCTCTCTCTCTATATATATATATATATATATATATATATATATATATATATATATATATATATATATATATATATATATATCCACTTACCCATTCATTTATATGTCTGTTTGTCCGTCGTCCGTCTGTCTGTCTGTACCTCTGTCTGTCTGTCTGTCTGTCTAGCTATCTGTCTGTCTGCCTATTGGTCTATCTATCAAACTATTTGTCTGCCTGTCAATCTCTTGTCTTGCATGTCACTTGAATCAGCAGCTGCACGAAGATATTTAATGGCATTTAATTTGTCTGCTCGGTCTGCACGATCTGAACATAGAAGATAACTGGCTCTTAAACGTCATCATGTCTCGGGAAATGAACAAATGTGTCCACATTAAACGTCATCATGTCTCGGGAAATGAACAAATGTGTCCACATTATACGTCATCATGTCTCGGGAAATGAACAAATGTGTCCACATTAAACGTCATCATGTCTCGGGAAATGAACAAATGTGTCCTCATTAAACGTCATCGTGACTCGGGAAATGAAGAAATGTGTCCACATTAAACGTCACAGTGTTTTGAAAGACCAGTGATGGTCGGCGTGCTTTCTGGAAGAGGCAGTAAAGGAATAGACCAGCACAAAGACGGACACATATCATTGACAGCTTTGACCATGAGACTGGAGTGACGGATAAGATCTGGCAAACGATGAGACTGCAATGGAGGAGAAGAACTGGCAAACGATGAGACTGCAATGGGAGAGAAGAACTGCTAAACGATGAGACTGCAATCAGGGCGAAGAACTGGCAAACTATGAGACTGCAATGAGGGAGAAGAACTGGCAAACAATGAGACTGCAATGAAGGAGAAGAACTGGCAAACGATGAGACTGCAATGAGTGAGAAGAACTGGCAAACTATGAGACTGCAATGAGGGAGAAGAACTGCTAAACGATGAGACTGCAATGAGGGAGAAGAACTGGCAAACTATGAGACTGCAATGGGAGAGAAGAACTGCTAAACAATGAAACTGCAATTAGGGAGAAGAACTGGGAAACTATGAGACTGCAATGAACGAGAAGAAATGGCAAACGATCAGACTGCAATGGGAGAGAAGAACTGGGAAACTATGAGACTGCAATGAGGGAGAAGAACTGCTAAACGATGAAACTGCAATGAGGGAGAAGAACTGGCAAACTATGAGACTGCAATGAGGGAGAAGAAATGGCAAACGATCAGACTGCAATGGGAGAGAAGAACTGGGAAACTATGAGATTGCAATGAGGGAGAAGAACTGCTAAACGATGAGACTGCAATGACGGAGACGAACTGCCAAACTGTGAGACTGCAATGAGGGAGAAGAACTGCTAAACGATGAGACTGCAATGAGGGAGAAGAACTGGCAAACTATGAGACTGTAATGAGGGAGAATAACTGCTAAACGATGAGACTGCAATCAGGGCGAAGAACTGGCAAACTATGAGACTGCAATGGGAGAGAAGAACTGGCAAACTATGAGACTGCAATGAGGGAGAAGAACTGCCAAACGATGAGACTGCAATGGGAGAGAAGAACTGCTAAACGATGAGACTGCAATGAGGGAGAAGAACTGCCAAACTATGAGACTGCAATGAGGGAGAACAACTGCCAAACTATGAGACTGCAATGAGGGAGAAGAACTGCCAAACGATGAGACTGCAATGAGGGAGAAGAACTGGCAAACTATGAAACTGCAAGCAGGGAGGAGAACTGCTAAACGATGAAACTGCAATGAGGGAGAAGAACTGACAAACGATGAGACTGCGATGGGGGAGAACAACTGCCAAACGATGAGACTGCAATGGGGGAGAACAACTGCCAAACTATGAGACTACAATGAAGGAGAAGAACTGCTAAACGATGAGACTGCAATGAGGGAGAAGAACTGACAAACAATGAGACTGCGATGGGGGAGAACAACTGCCAAACTATGAGACTGCAATGAAGGAGAAGAACTGCTAAACGATGAGACTGCAATGAGGGAGAAGAACTGCCAAACGATGAGACTGCAATGGGGGAGAACAACTGCCAAACTATGAGATTGCAATGAAGGAGAAGAATTGCTAAACGATGAAACTGCAATGAGGGAGAAGAACTGACAAACGATGAGACTGCGATGGGGGAGAACAACTGCCAAACGATGAGACTCCAATGGGGGAGAACAACTGCCAAACTATGAGACTGCAAGCAGGGAGGAGAACTGCCAAATGATGAAACTGCAATGAGGGTGGAGAACTGCCAAACGATGAAACTGCAAGCAGGGAGGAGAACTGCCAAATAATGAAACTGCAATGAGGGAGAACAACTGCCAAACGATGAAACTGCAATGAGGGAGAAGAACTGGCAAACGATGAAACTGCAATGAGGGAGGAGAACTGCCAAACGATGAAACTGCAAGCAGGGAGGAGAACTGCCAAACGATGAAACTGCAATGAGAGAGAACAACTGCCAAACGATGAAACTGCAATGAGGGAGAACAACTGCCAAACGATGAAACTGCAATGAGGGAGAAGAACTGCCAAACGATGAAACTGCAAGCAGGGAGGAGAACTGCCAAATGATGAAACTGCAATGAGAGAGAACAACTGCCAAACGATGAAACTGCAATGAGGGAGAAGAACTGGCAAACGATAATACTGAAATCAGGGAGAAGAACTGGCAAACGATAATACTGAAATCACGGAGAAGAACTGGCAAACGATGAGACTGCAATGAGGGAGAAAAACTGGCAAACGATGAGACTGCAATGAGGGAGAAAAACTGGCAAACGATGAGACTGCAATGAGGGAGAAGAACTGCCAAACTATGAGACTGCAAGCAGGGAGGAGAACTGCCAAATGATGAAACTGCAATGAGGGTGGAGAACTGCCAAACGATGAAACTGCAAGCAGGGAGGAGAACTGCCAAATAATGAAACTGCAATGAGGGAGAACAACTGCCAAACGATGAAACTGCAATGAGGGAGAAGAACTGGCAAACGATGAAACTGCAATGAGGGAGGAGAACTGCCAAACTATGAGATTGCAATGAAGGAGAAGAACTGCTAAACGATGAAACTGCAATGAGGGAGAAGAACTGACAAACGATGAGACTGCGATGGGGGAGAACAACTGTCAAACTATGAGATTGCAATGAAGGAGAAGAACTGCTAAACGATGAAACTGCAATGAGGGAGAAGAACTGACAAACGATGAGACTGCGATGGGGGAGAACAACTGCCAAACGATGAGACTCCAATGGGGGAGAACAACTGCCAAACTATGAGACTGCAAGCAGGGAGGAGAACTGCCAAATGATGAAACTGCAATGAGGGTGGAGAACTGCCAAACGATGAAACTGCAAGCAGGGAGGAGAACTGCCAAATAATGAAACTGCAATGAGGGAGAACAACTGCCAAACGATGAAACTGCAATGAGGGAGAAGAACTGGCAAACGATGAAACTGCAATGAGGGAGGAGAACTGCCAAACGATGAAACTGCAAGCAGGGAGGAGAACTGCCAAACGATGAAACTGCAATGAGGGAGAACAACTGCCAAACGATGAAACTGCAATGAGGGAGAACAACTGCCAAACGATGAAACTGCAATGAGGGAGAAGAACTGCCAAACGATGAAACTGCAAGCAGGGAGGAGAACTGCCAAATGATGAAACTGCAATGAGAGAGAACAACTGCCAAACGATGAAACTGCAATGAGGGAGAAGAACTGGCAAACGATAATACTGAAATCAGGGAGAAGAACTGGCAAACGATAATACTGAAATCACGGAGAAGAACTGGCAAACGATGAGACTGCAATGAGGGAGAAAAACTGGCAAACGATGAGACTGCAATGAGGGAGAAAAACTGGCAAACGATGAGACTGCAATGAGGGAGAAGAACTGGCAAACTATGAAACTGCAATGAGGGAGAAGAACTGCCAAACTATGAGACTGCAATGAGGGAGAAGAACTGCCAAACGATGAGACTGCAATGAGGGAGAAGAACTGGCAAACTATGAAACTGCAAGCAGGGAGGAGAACTGCTAAACGATGAAACTGCAATAAGGGAGAAGAACTGACAAACGATGAGACTGCGATGGGGGAGAACAACTGCCAATCGATGAGACTGCAATGGGGGAGAACAACTGCCAAACTATGAGACTGCAATGAAGGAGAAGAACTGCTAAACGATGAGAATGCAATGAGGGAGAAGAACTGACAAACAATGAGACTGCGATGGGGGAGAACAACTGCCAAACTATGAGACTGCAATGAAGGAGAAGAACTGCTAAACGATGAGACTGCAATGAGGGAGAAGAACTGCCAAACGATGAGACTGCAATGGGGGAGAACAACTGCCAAACTATGAGATTGCAATGAAGGAGAAGAACTGCTAAACGATGAAACTGCAATGAGGGAGAAGAACTGACAAATGATGAGACTGCGATGGGGGAGAACAACTGCCAAACGATGAGACTCCAATGGGGGAGAAGAACTGGCAAACGATGAAACTGCAATGAGGGAGGAGAACTGCCAAACGATGAAACTGCAAGCAGGGAGGAGAACTGCCAAACGATGAAACTGCAATGAGGGAGAACAACTGCCAAACGATGAAACTGCAATGAGGGAGAACAACTGCCAAACGATGAAACTGCAATGAGGGAGAAGAACTGCCAAACGATGAAACTGCAAGCAGGGAGGAGAACTGCCAAATGATGAAACTGCAATGAGAGAGAACAACTGCCAAACGATGAAACTGCAATGAGGGAGAAGAACTGGCAAACGATAATACTGAAATCAGGGAGAAGAACTGGCAAACGATAATACTGAAATCACGGAGAAGAACTGGCAAACGATGAGACTGCAATGAGGGAGAAAAACTGGCAAACGATGAGACTGCAATGAGGGAGAAAAACTGGCAAACGATGAGACTGCAATGAAGGAGAAGAACTGGCAAACTATGAAACTGCAATGAGGGAGAACAACTGCCAAACTATGAGACTGCAATGAGGGAGAAGAACTGCCAAACGATGAGACTGCAATGAGGGAGAAGAACTGGCAAACTATGAAACTGCAAGCAGGGAGGAGAACTGCTAAACGATGAAACTGCAATAAGGGAGAAGAACTGACAAACGATGAGACTGCGATGGGGGAGAACAACTGCCAATCGATGAGACGGCAATGGGGGAGAACAACTGCCAAACTATGAGACTGCAATGAAGGAGAAGAACTGCTAAACGATGAAACTGCAATGAGGGAGAAGAACTGACAAACAATGAGACTGCGATGGGGGAGAACAACTGCCAAACTATGAGACTGCAATGAAGGAGAAGAACTGCTAAACGATGAGACTGCAATGAGGTAGAAGAACTGCCAAACGATGAGATTGCAATGAAGGAGAAGAACTGCTAAACGATGAAACTGCAATGAGGGAGAAGAACTGACAAACGATGAGACTGCGATGGGGGAGAACAACTGCCAAACGATGAGACTCCAATGGGGGAGAACAACTGCCAAACTATGAGACTGCAATGAGGGAGAAGAACTGGCAAACGATGAAACTGCAATGAGGGAGGAGAACTGCCAAACGATGAAACTGCAAGCAGGGAGGAGAACTGCCAAACGATGAAACTGCAATGAGGGAGAACAACTGCCAAACGATGAAACTGCAATGAGGGAGAACAACTGCCAAACGATGAAACTGCAATGAGGGAGAAGAACTGCCAAACGATGAAACTGCAAGCAGGGAGGAGAACTGCCAAATGATGAAACTGCAATGAGAGAGAACAACTGCCAAACGATGAAACTGCAATGAGGGAGAAGAACTGGCAAACGATAATACTGAAATCAGGGAGAAGAACTGGCAAACGATAATACTGAAATCACGGAGAAGAACTGGCAAACGATGAGACTGCAATGAGGGAGAAAAACTGGCAAACGATGAGACTGCAATGAGGGAGAAAAACTGGCAAACGATGAGACTGCAATGAGGGAGAAGAACTGGCAAACTATGAAACTGCAATGAGGGAGAACAACTGCCAAACTATGAGACTGCAATGAAGGAGAAGAACTGCTAAACGATGAGACTGCAATGAGGGAGAAGAACTGCCAAACGATGAGACTGCAATGGGGGAGAACAACTGCCAAACTATGAGATTGCAATGAAGGAGAAGAACTGCTAAACGATGAAACTGCAATGAGGGAGAAGAACTGACAAACGATGAGACTGCGATGGGGGAGAACAACTGCCAAACGATGAGACTCCAATGGGGGAGAAGAACTGGCAAACGATGAAACTGCAATGAGGGAGGAGAACTGCCAAACGATGAAACTGCAAGCAGGGAGGAGAACTGCCAAACGATGAAACTGCAATGAGGGAGAACAACTGCCAAACGATGAAACTGCAATGAGGGAGAACAACTGCCAAACGATGAAACTGCAATGAGGGAGAAGAACTGCCAAACGATGAAACTGCAAGCAGGGAGGAGAACTACCAAATGATGAAACTGCAATGAGAGAGAACAACTGCCAAACGATGAAACTGCAATGAGGGAGAAGAACTGGCAAACGATAATACTGAAATCAGGGAGAAGAACTGGCAAACGATAATACTGAAATCACGGAGAAGAACTGGCAAACGATGAGACTGCAATGAGGGAGAAAAACTGGCAAACGATGAGACTGCAATGAGGGAGAAAAACTGGCAAACGATGAGACTGCAATGAGGGAGAAGAACTGGCAAACTATGAAACTGCAATGAGGGAGAACAACTGCCAAACTATGAGACTGCAATGAGGGAGAAGAACTGCCAAACGATGAGACTGCAATGAGGGAGAAGAACTGGCAAACTATGAAACTGCAAGCAGGGAGGAGAACTGCTAAACGATGAAACTGCAATAAGGGAGAAGAACTGACAAACGATGAGACTGCGATGGGGGAGAACAACTGCCAATCGATGAGACGGCAATGGGGGAGAACAACTGCCAAACTATGAGACTGCAATGAAGGAGAAGAACTGCTAAACGATGAAACTGCAATGAGGGAGAAGAACTGACAAACAATGAGACGGCGATGGGGGAGAACAACTGCCAAACTATGAGACTGCAATGAAGGAGAAGAACTGCTAAACGATGAGACTGCAATGAGGGAGAAGAACTGCCAAACGATGAGACTGCAATGGGGGAGAACAACTGCCAAACTATGAGATTGCAATGAAGGAGAAGAACTGCTAAACGATGAAACTGCAATGAGGGAGAAGAACTGACAAACGATGAGACTGCGATGGGGGAGAACAACTGCCAAACGATGAGACTCCAATGGGGGAGAACAACTGCCAAACTATGAGACTGCAATGAGGGAGAAGAACTGGCAAACGATGAAACTGCAATGAGGGAGGAGAACTGCCAAACGATGAAACTGCAAGCAGGGAGGAGAACTGCCAAACGATGAAACTGCAATGAGGGAGAACAACTGCCAAACGATGAAACTGCAATGAGGGAGAAGAACTGCCAAACGATGAAACTGCAAGCAGGGAGGAGAACTGCCAAATGATGAAACTGCAATGAGAGAGAACAACTGCCAAACGATGAAACTGCAATGAGGGAGAAGAACTGGCAAACGATAATACTGAAATCAGGGAGAAGAACTGGCAAACGATAATACTGAAATCACGGAGAAGAACTGGCAAACGATGAGACTGCAATGAGGGAGAAAAACTGGCAAACGATGAGACTGCAATGAGGGAGAAAAACTGGCAAACGATGAGACTGCAATGAGGGAGAAGAACTGGCAAACTATGAAACTGCAATGAGGGAGAACAACTGCCAAACTATGAGACTGCAATGAGGGAGAAGAACTGCCAAACGATGAGACTGCAATGAGGGAGAAGAACTGGCAAACTATGAAACTGCAAGCAGGGAGGAGAACTGCTAAACGATGAAACTGCAATAAGGGAGAAGAACTGACAAACGATGAGACTGCGATGGGGGAGAACAACTGCCAATCGATGAGACGGCAATGGGGGAGAACAACTGCCAAACTATGAGACTGCAATGAAGGAGAAGAACTGCTAAACGATGAGACTGCAATGAGGGAGAAGAACTGACAAACAATGAGACTGCGATGGGGGAGAACAACTGCCAAACTATGAGACTGCAATGAAGGAGAAGAACTGCTAAACGATGAGACTGCAATGAGGGAGAAGAACTGCCAAACGATGAGACTGCAATGGGGGAGAACAACTGCCAAACTATGAGATTGCAATGAAGGAGAAGAACAGCTAAACGATGAAACTGCAATGAGGGAGAAGAACTGACAAACGATGAGACTGCGATGGGGGAGAACAACTGCCAAACGATGAGACTCCAATGGGGGAGAACAACTGCCAAACTATGAGACTGCAATGAGGGAGAAGAACTGCTAAACGATCAAACTGCAATGAGGGAGAAGAACTTTCAAACGATGAGACTGCAATCGGGGCGAAGAACTGCCAAACGATGAAACTGCAAGCAGGTAGTAGAACTGCCAAATGATGAAACTGCAATGAGGGAGAACAACTGCCAAACGATGAAACTACAATGAGGGAGAAGAACTGGCAAACGATGAAACTGCAATGAGGGAGGAGAACTGCCAAAAGATGAAACTGCAAGCAGGGAGGAGAACTGCCAAATGATGAAACTGCAATGAGGGAGAACAACTGCCAAACGATGAAACTGCAATGAGGGAGAACAACTGCCAAACGATGAAACTGCAATGAGGGAGAAGAACTGGCAAACGATAAAACTGCAATGTGGGAGGAGAACTGCCAAACGATGAAACTTCAATGAGGGAGAAGAACTGGCAAACGATGAAACTGCAATGAGGGAGAAGAACTGGCAAACGATGAAACTGCAATGAGGGTGGAGAACTGCCAAACGATGAAACTGCAAGCAGGGAGGAGAACTGCCAAATGATGAAACTGCAATGAGGGAGAACAACTGCCAAACGATGAAACTGCAATGAGGGAGAAGAACTGGCAAACGATGAAACTGCAATGAGGGAGAAGAACTGCCAAACGATGAAACTGCAAGCAGGGAGGAGAACTGCCGAACGATGAAACTGCAATGAGGGAGAACAACTGCCAAACGATGAGACTCCAATGGGGGAGAACAACTGCCAAACTATGAGACTGCAATGAGGGAGAAGAACTGCTAAACGATGAAACTGCAATGAGGGAGAAGAACTTTCAAACGATGAGACTGCAATCGGGGCGAAGAACTGCCAAACGATGAAACTGCAAGCAGGTAAGAGAACTGCCAAATGATGAAACTGCAATGAGGGAGAACAACTGCCAAACGATGAAACTACAATGAGGGAGAAGAACTGGCAAACGATGAAACTGCAATGAGGGAGGAGAACTGCCAAACGATGAAACTGCAAGCAGGGAGGAGAACTGCCAAATGATGAAACTGCAATGAGGGAGAACAACTGCCAAACGATGAAACTGCAATGAGGGAGAACAACTGCCAAACGATGAAACTGCAATGAGGGAGAAGAACTGGCAAACGATAAAACTGCAATGTGGGAGGAGAACTGCCAAACGATGAAACTTCAATGAGGGAGAAGAACTGGCAAACGATGAAACTGCAATGAGGGAGAAGAACTGGCAAACGATGAAACTGCAATGAGGGTGGAGAACTGCCAAACGATGAAACTGCAAGCAGGGAGGAGAACTGCCAAATGATGAAACTGCAATGAGGGAGAACAACTGCCAAACGATGAAACTGCAATGAGGGAGAAGAACTGGCAAACGATGAAACTGCAATGAGGGAGAAGAACTGCCAAACGATGAAACTGCAAGCAGGGAGGAGAACTGCCAAATGATGAAACTGCAATGAGAGAGAACAACTGCCAAACGATGAAACTGCAATGAGGGAGAAGAACTGGCAAACGATAATACTGAAATCAGGGAGAAGAACTGGCAAACGATAATACTGAAATCACGGAGAAGAACTGGCAAACGATGATACTGCAATGAGGGAGAAAAACTGGCAAACGATGAGACTGCAATGAGGGAGAAAAACTGGCAAACGATCGAGCCTATTTTGGGCAGGCAGTGATGAGAGCGACTCCCATTGATAGGGTCTTGTAAGGATCCTCACAGAATAAGCAATAGAATGGATAGCAACATTAATAATAATTTATTCATCTTCTTAGATCCTCTGTGGAAGAAAGTGCGTCATTATCATTACTATCATAATCATCACCACTATCATTATCATCACCATCCTCACCACCCAGTACCAACTCCAACGTGAATGTTGGTAGTAATGGATCTCCTGCAGTTTCGTTATTGAAGCTTTGGTACAAATTCTGCTTGACTGTGTCCAGACGAAACCATGATCTTCTTCTGTAGTTTTAGCTCTCTTTATCCCAACAGGGGTCATAAGCCTCAACTAACTCCCACCTAGGCTTCCTTTCTTTTGTTTTCTCCTGATGCTCCCTCATTGACACACTCAAATAGTTCATCTCTGTCTTTAATTGTCTTCGATGTGTTGTTGTTGTTTTTTTTTTTTTTAATTTTAAGATTCCCCCATTATTTATTTCGCCCTGTGTGCTCCTAGCAAAGGAGTCTCTAGTTATATAGTTCTCAGGTTTTTTTCAACATATGATCTATCCAACGCTAGCGTCTTATTTTTGCCTCTTGGTTCACTGGGATTTTAGTTCTCTCCGTGAGCTCTACGTTGGTGATTCTGCATTACCATTCCCATTGTTCTTGGCAGGCATAAATTAGCGACTGTGTGCAGTTTATTATTAATTATGTTACTTGTTCTCCGTGTTTCTGATCCTCACTGTAGCACCGATATAACATCGGAGTAAAACATTCCAAGTTTGGTGCCAAGTTTTATTTCTTCCGTCTTCCACACACTATAGCACCGATATAACATTGGAGTCAAACATTACAAGTTTGGTGCCAAGTTTCATTTCTCCCGTCTTCCACACACTACAGCACTGATGTAACATTGGAGTCAACCATTACAAGTTTGGTGCCAAGTTTCATTTCTCCCGTCTTCCACACACTTTCTAGTGCTTTGAAAGCTCCTCTTGCCTTTTATATATTTATGTTAATGTTTCTGTTTTTTCCCCTATTGTTGTCCACATTGCTTCCCAAATAGGCAGACTTGTCCATGGGACATGTTTTTCTGTCCCATCCCATCTCATCCACATGGTAATGTATGCCTGTCTCATCCCATCTCATCCACATGGTAATGTATGCCAGTCTCATCCCATCCCATCCCATGGGAACTTTCCCACGGGATTCCCATGGGAATAACATTCCTATGGCCAAACTGGCAGGCTTGTCCATGGGACATATTTTTCTGTCCCATCCCATCCCATGGTAATTTATGCCTGTCCCATGGGATTCCCATGGGAATAACATTCCCTTGGCCAAGCCTGCAAATAGGTGTATGATTCTGACTCTTAAAGGGAGGTTTTAAGAAGGGAGATTAAGTTGTTATGATCTCATTATCTTTATCTTTTCTAGGTGAATTTTACATCTTCTTGTTTTAACACTAGGCTTGCTAACATGACACATAGGAGTTAGAATTGATGGCAGAGGATTGATTTACGCTAGTTTTACTTACATGCTCTTTACTTGCAGCCAGCTCTGTATTTAGTATCTACTAAATATTGATGATATTTTAATGCAGGATATACCGACCATTGGCTATGTGGAGAAGGAATTACGAATTCAGTTTGTCATCCCGCATGCCACGTTCGAGACACAGCTGCGGGAGATTTGGAAGCAGACGCCTTGCGTTGGTTTTCACTTAATGATATGAGTGCCGGTCGTTCAGAAAGCAATGAAAAACTACTGACATAAACTTGCCCAGGAATCACAGTCAGCCAACCAATGCTCTAGTTGACTGCTACGTCCTGTAAAGGATATGCAACTAACTAACTTACTTACACGGATCTGTGAAATAAACTGTTATCACCCAACGATTTCCGTCCCGAACAAACGGAGGTTGTAGAGATGGTTGCGGATACCCGTTACTTTGATTGCTCGGTATCTGTATATTGAACATAAAATTGTATCTGAATCATAATGATCATCACACACCAGAAAGAAAATACACCAGTCAATGAAATTTTAACTCATTCAGTACCTAATGTCTCCTAAAATATTTAGTCGGTACTTTTTATTTTCTTGTTGTAAAGGTTTTTTAAAAGGTTTGAGGGTTTGCGGGTGTTCCTGTGCCAAGTGGCCATTCCACCTGCCTGACGCTACAAAGTGGTCATTGTATCTGCCTGACGCTACAAAGTGGCCACTCAACCTGTCTGACGCTGGTGTTTGTCCATCAAGAATGATAATGACCATTCATTTCATCCAGTGGGGTTGAAAGTTTGCAGCCGTGAGTTCTAAGATGGCTAGTTAGGCCATCAGCCCATAGTAGTTTGGCTCGAAATGTTCTCTGACAATGTGGGCAAAGAATGCTTGACATTCCGGGAGGAGGATCTCCTGCAGGGTTTTTCTGTCCAGTCTGTTTTTCACAGCTCTTCCAGTCCTGTTTGCTTCACAAGTGACTAACCCCTTGCGTAATGATGTACGCCACGAATTTGGGTCTTTGTCAGCAGTCTCCCAAGTGTTGTGATGAATTCCAAAAGCTTTTAGTTAGATCTTCAGTGTCTTTAAAGCGTTTTCTCTGGCCGCCTTGGGAGCGTTTACAACAGCGCAGCTCGCCACAAAAAAAGTCGTTTTTGGAGCCTGTGATCTGGGCATGTGAGTCAAGTGACCAGTTCAGCGAAGCTGATCCTTCATTAGTTGAGTATGAATACTGGGCATGGGCACTCTTTCTAGGACTTTAGTGTCTGGGTTCTTGTTTTGCTATTTAATCTTCAATAGCTTCGTAAGGCAGACTGTGCGGAATTGGTTTAATTTCCTGGCGTGCCTCTGATAAACAGTCAATGTTTCACAAGCATATAGCAGTGTGGATAATACGGCTGCTTTGAAGACTTTCGGCTTTGCTTGCAGGCTTATCCCATTTCTGTCCCACACATTTTTGAACAGTCTGCCAAAGGCCGCACTGACCTTGGAGATTCTTGCATTAACTTCGTCATCAATTGTGACAGCTTGTGACACAGTGCTGCCAAGATAGGCGAATTTGTCCATAACACCTAGTCTATGACCATTCACTTTGTTATTCGGCTCGGCATGGATAATCCCCGGACCTGGCTGATACATTACTACAGGCATCTCCAAGTTGATATTGAGCCCAAAATGAGAAAGCTGAAACGTTCGAAATACACATGTTTCTTCAGCGAGGCGCTGTCGTCATTTCGATGCGACATGCTCGAATCACGGTCGTTAACGTTAGCTTTCAATTTTTATGTTGTCTAGTACGTCCTCTAATCCCTACGTAACTTTATTCTACTTCCATGAGCGCTAGACAATACATGTGTGTTTAATTATGAACAGTATACCTTTTTGTTTTCTTTTATTGAACGTATGTAGTCAACTTCGTCGCCGTACGGTCCCAAATTCACAGCAAAGGGTTGTACTTAATTGCTCCAATCCTGTGCAGCTAAATACTACACAAAATGCTCATCAATGTCCCATGCGAACTCGTGAAGGAAGCGTTGTTTCTCAAACCGAAGCGCAAGAGCACCGAAAACAGACCTTTCTTCACTGGAATGCGCAGTTCACTGTCGAGGAGACAGCTGTCAGACAAACACCAGCAGCCTGCAAACGCATTTTCTCATAAAGCAGTCGCCGTGAATGCTATAAAACTAACCGCCGCCCCCCACCCCCACCCCCAAATTCGGTTCAACCATTCACTATAGTCACCGTTGCCAGAAGGAGCCGGTCGCTCAGAAAGTCGTGGCGTGCTGATGAGCGTAATCTAGCCTAGGAATCAACATACAGCTGAAAGATGCTGGTGTTGACCGCAATATCCTGAAACATGATGGAAACGCGGGAAAAAAAGAAAACAAATATATATATATATATTAGAAATAGTTAAAAATCGGTTTCGATCAGTTACCGATGTCTGGATGCCAGCAATGTTTCCTTGAGCATCATAGAGAAGTATAAGTGCGTATTCGCCGTCTTTGTAGTAGCGTGAGCCTCTCCATGGAGCCTTCACTGCATGAATAAAAATGAAGTTACATATAACAATAATCTCAGTTTGTTACTGAATGAAATATAATTGTTGTTTTAAAAAATTGTTACTTCACGAGTTTTACTTATCAGAGTTACAATATAAACTGCCTGAAACAGAAGCAATTATGTAAGTGTATATGAAATGTGTAGAAACCCTCGAGCGCAAGCTAACCTGTGTGTGCCTGTTTGTCTTTCTGTCTGTGTGGATGGGTGGATGCTTGCTTGGGACTGAGACGAGAGGGTAGGCATGCCGGCATGTATGTATGTAATGTATGTATGTAATGTATGTAATGTATGTAATGTATGTATGTATATATGTATGTATGTATGTATGTATGTATGTATGTATGTATGTATGTATGTATGTATGTATGTATGTATGTATGTATGTAATGTATGTATGTATGTATGTATGTATGTATGTAATGTATGTATGTATGTATGTATGTATGTATGTAATGTATGTATGTATGTATGTATGTATGTATGTATGTATGTATGTATGTATGTATGTATGTATGTATGTATGTATGTATGTATGTATGTATGTATGTAATGTATGTATGTATGTATGTATGTATGTATGTATGTATGTATGTATGTATGTATGTAATGTATGTATGTATGTATGTATGTATGTATGTATGTATGTATGTATGTATGTATATGTGTGTGTGTGTGTGTGTGTGTGTGTGTGTGTGTGTGTGTGTGTGTGTGTGTGTGACCCTAGGTAGCAAGCACTGTGCGTTCAAATGTATGTATGGAAGAACGAACATATGAGTGGATTGATAAAGGATGGAGGGGAAAAAATTACATTTAGGTATGCACGCTAGCACGTATGTGCCTAGGCTTGTACTTATGTTAATGTATGCGTGTGTATGCATATGCCTTGCTGTATTTCTGTTGTTTTTTTGTTTTTTTTTTTTGTTTTTAAGCATAAATTGTTTAAGTATTGTTCTTGATTAAGGAAATGGCATGCTTAGCAATAGCACAGTAGTTATAAAAACTGCATGAGACAGTAGACGGCTAGGTAGTAATAGTCCCACAGTTAGGCATTTACATATTAACTATAACATCATCATGTGCCATGCCGATAAACGTGGGCGGTCACAGTTCGCCATTTCACACGATCACCAGAGTCTTGGATCAGGTCTGTGTTCTTGTCTCCATTAATGGCATTATGCCCTCTGGCTAAAACATCAATATATTTATCTTTTTGCTTCCCTTTGCTCTTTTCCCATCAATCCTACAAGTTGTCAGTCACTATGTTTTGCAATTTATTTAGCCTCATAATATTCCCAAAACATCGTGATGGCTACGTCCAATTTCTCTAATTAATTTACGATTTTAGGATTATATCATTAGCTTGTCTGTTCTCCCATTGTATTCATTGTATTTTTAACTGCTGGACTTAACATAATGGAAGAATCAATTCAATCTTAGGTTTGCTGACGATATCTTGTTACTAGCAGAAAGCGAGCAAGAGTTGCAAGACCTAGTGGAACAAATAAACAGGCATAGTGCAGAATGTGGCTTAGATATTAACATCCAAAATATAAAAACTATGATAATTAGCAGTGAAAAAGAATGGTCATCAATGAACATCACAGTAAACAGGGAGATACTAAAACAAGCAACAAGTTTCTCCTGTCTTGGGCATATAATAACAGATGATGGCAGAAGTGAAATAGAAATCATGAAGAGAATAGGAATGGCCAAGAATGTTTTCAACGGCTTGAAATCAGCATTAATATCTAGAGAGATTAACAGCGCATTAAAAAATGAGACTTGTCAAATGCTACGTATATTCAACACTACTGTATGGTGCGGAAGCCTGGACATGGAACAAGCGACTAGAACAGTGGGTCTCAACCTTTTTTTGGCCCATGCCCCCCCCCTTTCACCCTATGTTGAGAATGTCATTCCTCCCCTTTCGTATTTCCTCCTTTAACATTCCCCCCTCCCCCACCCTGCCCTACACAATAAATGAAAAACTGGAAGCTAACTTTAATAACACATACTAGAACAAGTTTAGACGTCTACATAAAACGTGATTTGTGGGTCTATTTACGTTATAAGACGAATATCAGAAGGGCGAGGAGTACAAAACTGTAAAGTATGGAGGAAAAAACAATATCAAGTAATCGGTTCTTGTATTAACGCAGTCTTGAAATAATCTTCATTTCCCCCCGCCCCCTGGAAACCCTAAAATTCCCCCCTAGGGGGGAATTCCCCACCGGTTGAGAACCACTGAACTAGAAAGTCGCATAGAAGCCCTGGAGATGTGGATAAATAGACGGATATGTCGTATTTCATGGAAACAAAAACAATCAAATGCAGAGGTTCTAGAAAAACAAGGAATGAAGAAAAAGTTGATGAAAGAAATAAAGAGGAGACAATTGAAATATTTCGGCCACGTTAAAAGACATGATACTCTTACGAAAACCATACTGGAGGGAAAGGTTGAGGGCAAGCGAGCAAGAGGTAGACAACGGTACAAGTGGGAAGATAACATCAAGAGATGGACGAACATCAGCCTGACAGAATGTACAGTCAGGGCGAGAGACAGACGGTGTTGGAGATCCATTGCAGCCAACCTTCATTGTACGGACTTCACTTGATTGATTAATTAATTATTTGCATTTTCCTCAGAAATCACAATTCCACTGTCACTAGATGTTTTCCGGCTTGTGTGCTCATTGTCTTTATTTCACACCCACATAACCAGGGAATGTTATTCCAAGGGAAAGGTCCCGTGGGATGGGATGGGATAGGATGGGACAGGCATAAACTACAATGGGATGGGATGAGATAGAAAAACATGTCCAATGGACATGCCTGCCAGGCTTGGCCATGGTAATCTTATTCCCATAGGAATCCCATGGGATGGGATGGGAAGGGACAGGCATAAATTACCATGGGATGGGATGGGATGGGACAGAAAACTATGTCCCATGGACAAGCCTGCATATAACAGTATAGGTTCTATGTAGCACTTCAACATTTTTTACTCATTGCAATTGACAGTTTGTTATTGGTCATCTTGCAAAAGGATTACCTTTGCCGTGGCGATTCTTGTTCTAATCCCTACAAGGCACCTTGCATTCGATGGTATGACTGTTCCTGTTCTTCTTGAAAATGATCTTATCCTTTGCTTTATTACAAATTAAGTATAATCCTACTAGTATAACTATACTCAGTGGATATAACAACTGTTTGATAGCGTAATATAAAGCATACAATAACGGGAATAAAACTATATAAACTGTGCAAGAAATAATTCTGAATCATGCAAGAAAGAATGCGTTAAATGACGAAACGCTGATGGAATGAGGTAAGCATGGCATAATGGATAATAATGCTCGTTCTTAAACATCCGGTGTGCTGATGCCGAGATAGGGGGTTCAGCCCTACACGGGTCAGTTGGACTAAAATGTTGACTTCTCGTCCTTGACTTCTGGGCGTTAATATAAAGTACCCCAAAAGTCGGAGTTGGTTTGCCTGATGGCGAGGGACACTGATAATAGGGAAAGCTAATCCATACGCAAAATCTCAGTCCAGTGTACTAGAAGTAGTAGCACGTGAAAGGTTTATGCTTGACTTCAAAGCGAACGAGTTAACGAAACAAGAAAGAATAATAATTTTTAAAAACATTTCAAAAAACAGTTTTAAAAAATATATATATATATTATATATATATATATATATATATATATATATATATATATATATATATATATATATATATATATATATATATATATATATATATATATATATATAAACCACAAAATATTAAATTAAAAAAAAAAACATAAATAAATAAATAAGAAAATTAAAATAATAAAATTCAATCAGTGTATGCATGAAACTATTCTAGCAGTCTACAATTTAAAAAAAAAAAAACGAATGAAAGAAATAATAATAGAAAGCGTTTAAAAAAAAATAAAAATAAAAGATAGCATGATAGAAAGCATGGCGGATGTAATTCTGGAAAGTAAGCAAGAAACCACATATGAAAGAAAGAGAAAAAGTCATCAGGTCAATCTTTCCATCACTTATATCGTCACTAGACATGACAGCAGGTCTGATCACTTCACAATGAACGGAGTAACGAATATAGCTACCCTAACATTAACAAACAATTAGCATCAAATAAAGAATACTTATTTCTAACGTTAGCAATATAGAATAACATAAAGTAATTCAGCTTTACAGAACAGAATTACGAAAAACACAGGATTTTAGCTTTCATCTGCAAACAAATGCATACACACAACAACATATAATCACAGAGAAGACACTATAGTGATTAAATTAAGACAGGAGTGGGCAAACTACGGCGCGCGGGCCATATGCGACTCGGCAACTGATTTTGTGCGACCCGCGAGGGCATTTAGAAATAAAACTTTTTACTTCGTTTTTAAGTTACTTTGTTTAATTTTACAGAATTTCGTGTACCGTTATGATTGTTTTAACATTTTTATAACATTTCTTTTCAATTATTTATTTTTGTCAACAGTCCTTGACCTTCGTAATGTAATGCCTCTTCTTCTTCTTCTTCTTTCGCCTTAAATATGTCTATAACTGCAATGTTGCCTCTTGTATGAATTTAACTATTCTTTTTAGTTCACTCAGTAGTCCATAGAGTTTATCTTCCACTGTCGTCTCTCTAGGCCAGAAGGTTTGCCTAGACATGTTGTAATTTGGGCAGTCTTTGAGTGTGTGCTCTGCTGTCTGCGACGCCAATCCACATGTGCACATGGCTGATTCACCAATCTTGAATCTTGTATACATGTGGTTGCGCAATCTGTTGTATCCTGTTCTGAGGCGCAGAATAATGACTTGTTCTGGTCTGTCCATAACGTGGTAGTCGTCTTGAGCAGGTTTTGGTGGCCTTCTGACTGATTTGATCATTCTTTTCTTTTCTTGGTATGTAGCGGGCACATCAGGCTGTTCTTCTTTTGCTCCTTCCTTAGCCAGTCGATCAGTTCTGTCGTTTCCGGGTACTCCACATTGGAATTTTATTCACTGTATGGTGACCTTATGCTGACAGCTAAGTTCAGAAAGTAGTGTCCTTAGTACTGGCAATTTTCCAGACATCATTTCGTTTTCGTAGAGGTGAGTTTCTTGCAAGCAACATACGCTTACCTTTTCTTGATCCAAGATGTTTTCTAGTTCAATTTTTTTTTTTTTTTTTTTTGCTGACTCCCTCTGCATTCCAGTGCATTAGTTTTAGTCTTTGTTTGGTATGTTCAGACGCTCTATTCTCAGGTCCCCTGGCTCCACAGGACATCTGAGAAGGACCTCCAGTAGCTGTGGTTGGACCCTTCCGAGGCATAGGGCCCGGCACTGCACCTGCCTGGGGGTCCAAAGCAGGGCGAGCTCCATAACATTTAGCAGTAGTCGACATATTTCATTACGCATGATTGCGTGGCGTCCTGATTTCTGTGGTGCGCCTCCTGGCTGTTTGCCTCCGTCTTCAGCACCATTTTTTTTTTGGGGGGGGGGGGGGGGGGGGGGCTAGAGCAGACTGTGGTCTTACTCGAGTTTAGATGTATACGCACGTACACACATGTCTGCGCATGCATGAACGTGCATACACATCTAGAGCGTTCTGATTATTTCTCGGCGACAGTGACTCGCCCCCGCCCCTTATCCTGTCAGTTAAAACAGTTCTGCCACGAGAAAGCCAGGAGTTGGACTTTTGCTGCTTAGGTGATGAATGCACGAGCCATTTTGGGTAATTATGCAAGGTTGGGCGCTCACCTAAACCCCGCCCGGCGACATACAGCAACATTTGGAACCATGTAATGCTAAAAATGCGTATTTATCGATTTTCATATAGAGAAATATTTATCGACATGTAAAAATTTTATAAGGATGATTTTATGAAAAACAGACATTTCTCTGGTGAATAAAATTGTTTATTTTGAAAGAAAATATTAAATTTAAAAGTTTTTTGCTGTTATAAATTATTTCCACATTTACAACGTTCAAATTAATTAATTTGTTGTCCTAGTCTTGATATATTCATGAAATTTATTCTGAGTTTACAACTCGTTTTCCATATATTTTATTTTCACACACAGCCGGAAGTAGGTTTTGTTTCATTTCCGTTTTAAATTTTTGTACAATTCTAACTGTTCGAATTATATTAAAACAATGAGTGTCAAAAACAAACGTAAGATTGAAGATGAATGCCGTGTTTTTAATGATGAATGGACAACTAAGTGCTGTTTTATAAAAGTTGGTAGCAAATCTGTTTGCCTGTTGTGTCGTGAGTCAGTGGCTGTCTTCAAGGAGTACAATTTAAAAAGACATTATCAAACAAAACATTCCGATTTCGGATACAATTTAATAACCGAAGGGAGCGAAAGGAAATGCCTGGAGTTAGTGGGAAAAAAAACAGATTTGACAACATTACTTTATCAAGGAGAACTGTGGTCAGACGTATTGACAAGATAAGTGACAATTTGATGCATAGACTTCAAGATGCAAGTAAACAATTTTTGTGGTACTCTCTTGCATTGGATGGGAGTACCGATGTTCATGATACTGCCCAATTCTTGATATTTATACGTGAAAAAACACTTCTTTCAAACTCACTGAAGGGTTACTGAGTGTTGAGTCACTCAAAGACACAACGACAGGCCATGATATATTCAATGCTGTTACTAACTGTATTGAAAGAATTGGGTTGGTTTGGAACAAGATGGCAAGTGTTACAACTGACGGAACTCGTGCTTTGACTGGAAAAAATGTAGGTCTAGTAAAGTTCATAAGTGATAATATTAAATCAGAATTTCCAGACCACACATTATTACCACTTCACTGTATGATTTATCAAGAAAGTCTGTGTAAAACTGTTTTGAATATCAAGCATGTTATTGACCCAGTTGTCAGTGTCATCAATATCATCAGATCAAGATGATTTAATCACAGACAGTTCAAGGCATTACTTGACGATTTGGAAACTGAACTTTCCGATGTCTTGTAACACACCAGTGTTCGATGGCTGAGTCTCGGCAAGGTGTTGAGGCGAGAGTTGGAACTCAGAGAAGAAATAGTGATGTTCCTAGAGATGAGGGGCATTGAATGTGACTTTAATACTAATGTGATCGCCTGGCGCGATACATGATGATGATGATGATGTTACCAATACCAGCACCCCTTGCAGTGCCCTGGGGTACGATGAGAAGCCGCTCTGGAAGCAAGGATAAATAGAGGCGCGTGTCAGTTTCCCGGTCTCTCAAAACCAGACAACCGTGGCCGAAGGAGCGATTATGTAGATCGCTGTTTTTATCGTAGATTATAAAATAGGGAGGCTTTAACCAGCCCTCCCCAGTCACTGGACCAGAGCAGGGAGTCACAAATGCCTCTAGATTTAACCAAGACTGGCTTGTGTGGTCCACACACAAGGACCGAGGAAATCCATGAAAACGACTGGCAATTTGTAAGCCCACTCTTGGTAGTGACCCCTGGCCATGGTTGTTGTAGAGCAAACTTGAGCCCCAGCTCTGGTTAATGGCGTAGGCTACTCACATCCCCATTCGTATACCTGTTTATACCTGTTTATGCCACTATATCTCTGCTGTTAGGGTTATAGTTTTGTTATTCGTTATGTTATGGCTCTTCGCTGTATCTGGTCCCAGTCGACTTATGTGATGCGGGTGTCTTGTGTGGGTATTGAGGGTGCCCTTCGACTCAACTGAACATGATTGAGGTCTCACTGTCATTTAGAGACCGCCCCTGTAGTCAGTGCTAGGCAGCAGTTATCTCTAACTGTGGGATTTCAGATTCCCATTTCTGTATGTACCGACTGTCCATGAGTCCTGAGATGATAACAATAGAGAGTCCATACCTGCTGTTACCGTTGTTGTTTACGTTGAGGCTCTGTTGTTGCCATGTCCTTGTTGGTTTGTGGAGATGGGTACCTAGTCATGTGCATAGTGATGTTAGGCAGCAGTGATTACTGTGGGAACATAGGTTCCCATTTCTGTATATGTCAGTTATGTGACATGTCAAGATGCCTGTTTGTCCCTGAATCATGCAGTTCTGTCAATAAAAACCTACTTTTGTTGTTCTTAATTTGTGTTGTTTAGTCTGTAGTTTGTTGTGTAAACTCATTGATCCTGTTACAGTCCAGCAGTGTAATCTTCTGTCTGGGGTGTACAACAGTATATCCCCCGCCCTAAGAACTCCTGGAATCTTCTGTCTAATTCTACCCCTTTTCTTGTTAACTGAGGAGAATATATACAGTGCTCTTTCTCTACTTCTTCTTATTGTCCCTTTCTTCTCTGGCCCATTAAAAGTCAGTGTTGCGCTTCTTTGTCTTTGAGCACCTAAGTATAGGAAATTACATCTTCCTGTCCTTGATATTCTTCCTTCGGTTTCACTAACAGTGTCAATACAGAGTGGAAGTTAGACTTTATGTTTGCCATTGAAATTATGGAAAAGTTAAATGAACTGAATGTCAAACTTCAGGGCAATGGTATGTTTGCACATGAATTGTATGTACATGTAAAATCATTTCAGGCAAATCTCTCACTGTTCTCCAGACAAGCAAGTGAAATAAAGATTGTGTCTCTTCCTATTGCTGAAACAAGAAACAATTTCTGGTGAAATGACTGAAAGATACAAAGCCCAATTGGAGGCATTGATTGAAGAATTTTGATGGATATTCAAAGATTTCAAGAACTTAGAGACACTGTTCAATATTCTCAGTTCCCCTTTTAGTGCAGAAGCTGATACTGCCACAGAGGACATACAGTTGGAGCTGCTTGACATACAAGCAGATTATGAAAACAACTGAATAAATTATGGAATGGGGCAGACAGAACTACGAAACTTAGATTTTTAAGAGCATGCATCTTTCCCATTGCAACATACGCCTGTGAGACCTGGACAATTACTAAACAAGCTGAAAAGCGCATAAATTCCTTTGAATATAAATGTTATAGACGAGTTCTAAGAATATCTTGGGTAAAGAAAAGAACAAATGCAGCCATACTTCAAGAGCTGAATATTGAAGAAGGTTGGCTATTAAAGACGATAAAACAAAGAAAATTGAAATATTTTGGTCACTTGAAACGCCATGAATGTTTGGAGAGAACAATAATGGAGGGATATATGCCTGGGAAGAGAGGAAGAGGAAGGCTAAAGAGAAGATGGGTGCAGGATGTGGCGGATGATCTCCAGATGGGTGTATCGGACGCGGGACATCTTGCTTATGATCGAGAGGTTTTCCGGAAGGTTGTTATGGGAGCGAGGTTCTGCAAAGGACATGCTACTGATTGTGTGTGTGTGTGTGTGTATGTGTGTGTGTGTGTGTGTGTGTGTATGTGTGTGTGTGTGTGTGTGTGTGTGTGTGTATATATATATATATATATATATATATATATATATATATATGCGGCCCTCCAATAGCTTTACATTTGTCAATGCGGCCCTACGTACAAGAAGTTTGCCCACCCCTGCACTAAGGCATAAGAACAGGATAAGAAGAATGAAAACAAAATTAGAACAATAAAGATAAAATGAAGAAACTGAAGGGGAAAATGTGCTACTTAACTCAGAATCCCAGGCTGTGATGCTCCGATACTGTGATACTATCGTTAAACGAGTACTACTGTATGAACCAGGAGCATGATGAACGACTAAAACATTTACTAATAAACGATAAACATTCACTGATTGATGCTGGCACAAAATAGAATTACTGCAGTGGAATGAAAGAAATCCCCAATGTGGAAAGAACTAAACACCTAACAGTGAATCACGACGTGAGACAAATAAGCTTATTTATTGGAAACTTTTATGTTCAGTATTTTGTCATTGCTTTCTGAACGACAGGCACACATATGAAACCAAAGTGAAGCCGGTCTGCTGCCAAATGGTCCGCAGCTGTTTAGCGAACGCGGTATGCGGGATTATGAACTGCGTCCGTAACCTCTTTGCCATAGAGCCTGGGGAATTTATCCATCCATCCATCATTTTAACCATACCGGTAAATGTGGGCGGTCATGATTCGCCATTTCACTCGATTACAAGAGTCGTGGATCAGTTCAGTTTCTTGTATCGACAATGCCACGCAGTCAAGCCATCCAGGTATTTACTTTTCTGTCTTCCCCTTGTTCTCTTCCCCCAGATTTTGCCAGTTGTCACCAAGTTCTCCAATTTATTTCTTCTCATAACATGTCCAAAAAATTGTGACTGTCTACGTCTAATTTCTCTAATCAGTTTACGATTTTCATTTGTTTCTTTCATTTGGTTCGGACCTAAGATACACGGAGAAGAGAATTAGAGTCATGCATGAACAGTGTGAATCTATGACACACGGAGAAGAGAATTAGAGTTATACATGAACATTTTGGATCTAAAACACGTGGAGAAGAGAATTAGAGTAAAACATAAACAGTTTGGATCTAAGACACACGGAGAAGAAAATTAAAGTTATACATGAACATTTTGGATCTAAAACACGTGGAGAAGAGAATTAGAGTAAAACATAAACAGTTTGGATGACATGGGTAGAGCACGAGATATCTATGGATAAGGCGGTGTGAAGTGAGCTGGTTTGTGGTCTAAGATTAGTGGTTAAACTGCCTGCCCTGCTCTTCAACGGTTGACTCTTCATGAGTGCAATTTCCTCGGAGACTTCTTGGGGTCGTCACTGGAGCTACGCTTTAGTGCTTTTTGCGACGTTTTTAGGGGCGAAAGAGAAATACAGAATATAATCATTTGACATGTGAATGACAACACGAACAGTCACATTCTAATAAACGCATTATTAACGTGATCACAAAGTTTCCGATCCCTTGTTTACTTACGGTCACAATCACTCAGCTTGGTGAAGTTTTGATCTACAGCTTTCGCCACTGTTTTTGGCATCGTAGCCCTTGTGTAGGAGCTGAACACATTTGTGTCCCATTTCACTGTCATAAAAGATAGCATTGATATGTATTAGTAGGGGCAATTATGTTATGTGCAGGCACGCTGATGTAGTTGGCAGCCAGCTGTGATGGTACTGTCATGAGCTCAGTCAGGCGCTGGTTGGACACCTAGTCTTGTATGTGAAAGTGAAGGAAAGACTGGTCACTTATTGCTCCGTGCATTCAGACCTAAAACATGTGATGGCGCTATTACATTAGAGAGCCATAGCTGGTCAGGGACAATTACATGTTTTTTTAAAATATATATATTATGTATATTTACAGAAAAAATGGTTACACGCGTTACATACATACACCGGTCCATCTGTAAATGTGTACGTGTACGTACTACGGACAGACTGGCAGGCAGCATGTGAGCCATCTATATAGACACGCCCATAACGAAACCACGAACTATTACGCCGTTACAGCAACCTTTACTGCTACCTGAAAGTACATGATACCTTTCATATTCAACCATCATCATCAATCTCGCAAAAACAGTATGTCCTTATAAAAGACTCTAGGTTAAGTAGTGTCAGTTTACAACAAATGTACGCAATTTACGCCTTTCGCCCTAACACTTCTTCGTCGTGCAATTATTCAGACCGAGTTCGCCTTCCATTTTCTATCCCTGCACTACTTGTCACATTGCAGAGTGTTGCTACAACTGCCACTTAAAGTTGAAAACATGTTTGTGATTCGATGACCCTGACGCAAGTAGTCAAGCCACATGTTGTGAACTGCATTCAGCTATTCTACTCAAATCCAATCCCATTTTTTTGTACGAATACCCCCTTTCAGCCTTCGAATTTTCGAATTGGCTATAATTAGGGTATTTATGGTTTATCTTGTAGTTTGTCTTTCGTACATTGGGCTGCTTGATGTCTGCTTCCCCTGCTTCTGATGGGTTGATTGTGTTCATTCCTTTCTTGTTAGGTTATTCATGTCTGGCCAGAGTCGCGCACTTGAGGCCTGGAGTAAATGTGTACCCACCCCGTCATATGGTGCTGTTTCCTTCAGGGAGCTTTACCAGTTGTCGTCTCTCCTTGTATTCCTCCGATTTCCCCGTCGTTGGATGCCTTTGAATCTTCTCTGTGTTCGCCAGTTCGATCTTGATGGGGAGCGATATCGTTCCATGACCTCCCTATCCACTCGGTCTTGGTCTGGGTAGCCTTCTTCATCTGTTGCTTCTTCTTCTGTCTGTGTTCATGCCTCTTCTGGCCCGGTCCTGAGAAGATCTATTATCGTTTGTAGAGTTCCTTATGTTTTGTCTCTCGCTTGATGTATCTTTGATAGCATTTCTTCAGTATCAGCCTTTATAGCGGCCATCCGGGCTACATCCTACTCAATCTTCTGTTGGACTTGCTTCAGTTCGTCCAGGATCCGCTGGACGGCTGTTATCTGTGTTTCTTGCGTCTTGTCTCTTTCTTCCTTCATGCTTTGGAACTTTGATCGGAGGTCCTTCATTTGGCCTTACAGTTGCGCTTTGTAACTTTTTGTGGGTCGGTTGGTCGTCTCATACTGCCTTCTAGCCTCTTTATAGGGCAAGTTAGTCTTGCTGGCAATCTTCATCGCTGCTCTGCTGTATTGGTCTCAGTGGCAGTCGAGGTACCTGGCGCCGTGGTTGCCGAGGTAGTTGACGCACTTTCTGTTAGGGTTAGGCCTCCTGAAGTCGTTGTCGGCCTTTGCTTGCTGGCACTGGCTGTATGGTTGGGGTCCAGCGCAGTAGCTACATACCTCCACCTCACTCTTGCAGGTGGCACGGGTGTGCCAACATTTCTGGCACTTAGAGCACTGTAGCACTCTCGGTATGTAAGCAATATTAAATGGCACAAAGTAGTGCAGCTTTACACAACAGATTTACGACACATATAGGACGTTGCGGCGATTAGCCTTCATCGGCAAACAAACACATTCACAAACACAACATATAGTCAAGGAGATCTCCTGTGACTACATCAAAAGGTGACGAAAGGACGAGAAGAACAAAAGGATAAACAAATGAAAGCAATGAAGAGAAAATGAGAATTGAAAAAAAATGTTCATACTTACCTCACAGCTCCGATCCGTGAGTAACTCAGAATATCCCCGATGTATTCTTTTTATACCCAACCGATGGAGGATGATGACAGGATGATAGGTGTTACGGTTCAATGAGCACATAGAAAGAAGGGGGGAACGGAGGCAGGAGGGCAGGACGGCAATCTGTCCGGCAGGGGCATCCGAGCAATCACAGTGGATGCACTGACGAAGCATGAGTGGGCGCAAGCATGATGGTGGTACCGACCAAAACCACATTATGCACTCATATATGTTGTTATGAGGCGAGTCCCAAAGTCTGGGTGGACTGATATGCGTGAGCACACATACATACATATACACCGCTCAACAGACATTCATATACCAGTGTACATTGGCGTGAGCAAGGTATATATAAGAAAAGAGAGAGAGAGAGAGAGAGAGAGAGAGAGAGAGAGAGAGAGAGAGAGAGAGAGATAGAGAGAGAGAGAGAGAGGGGGGGGGGGTAGGTATCGTTCCTGTGATGTGCCTCATGGGGTATGCGGAGTCGATATGTAGTGCTCTGGAACTTGGTCTCTCTTGTCCCATCTGATGAATTGAGTGATCACTCGGTCCTCTAATGTTACGATGACGACTGTGGAGGGGATGTTATTCTTGCCGATGATCCTCTCAGCACTGGTGATCTTGAGTTTCTTGCTCTCCCTCGTCAGTATCTCCCTGATCGGGTTGTTGGTGAGATGGGTCTTGACTCGTTTAATGATCCATCGTTTGCTTGTGCGGTGCCGGGTGGCTTCCAATAAGATGCCATGGTGAAACTTGATGTCAGTCTTCTCTTCTTGTGCAGTCGTCTGCATAGGTGCTGTGGCTTTTGGATTTTTGTTGATGGAGGACACTACTCATTCAGGTTAGTTAGTTAGTTAGTTAGTCGACAGATCATCCTCATTGCACATCGCACCAAAACGACCAGGACCTAAATGTTTTCACAATACAGTGGTCTTTTTTTGGGTTTAAACAAGCCTTGAAGTTAATTCATTGTGAACGTCTTCTTCCAAATGTATGTTTATAGTCAATTTATGGTTGCTGTTGTTGTCTAACAGTGGTTGTTCCCATCTGTTATGCAATATAGTGATTCATTGTGTTGTTGTTGTCTAACAGTGGTTGTTCCCTTCTGTTATGTAATACAGTGGTTGTGCACGGCAGTTGATACCTGTCATTGTTTATGTGTGTGTGTGTGTGTGTGTGTGTGTGTGTGTGATTAAATGTGGGGCGGGGGACTTACACATAGACACACCTTCTTGGTAGAGTGACTAGTTACTCGGTTGTCTATGGTAGAAATTCCTGGATCTCCCGGCCTTCTATGGGAAAGATTTCTTCTATATTAGTGTTGAACTTGCATCCTCTTTGGCCTTGTTCAGTGCTTGGGGGTTTCTTGAGCCAGTATATTATTTCCTCTAGAGGGCGTGTTTGGGAATGAGACCCAATTCCAGCCGGAATACCCCTAGCAAACGTGTCCTTATTCTGATTAATTATCTTTACACCTCACAATTATTGATTTGGAGCATCCATCTCAGATTGCGGAGCAATAATCAATAAGTATTTCTATGTGAAAAGTATACAATATCTTTCTTGTGTTTTCATCAAGGAAATTTTTAATTTTGGCAAGTTGGTATACTTTTTTGGCTATTTGTTTAACGAGAACATGAACATTTGAATTAAAGGTTAGATTTCGATCAATGATAAGACACAGTGTTTTGTGCTCGGTTACACTTTCTACAGACACTAAGGATAGATAAGACACACCACAATAAAGATGGAGGAGATTAACACATTACATTAAGGAGAGAAGACACACATACTCTTAGGAGAGAGAGGAGACACAACACACACACACACACACACACACACACACACACACACACACTGAGGAGACAGTAGACATACCTTTGAGGTTGTCCCATGGCACGACTGAAAATAGAAAAAAAAACATATTGGAGATACATTTTGTGATAGAAGAAAGGATTGAGCCAAACAGGATGAATAAGTCACACACACACACACACACACACACACACACACACACACACACACACACACACACACACATATATATATATATATATATATATATATATATATACACACACACACATATATATATATATATATATATATATATATATATGTGTGTGTGTGTGTGTGTATATATATATATAAATATATATACACACACACACACACACATATATATATATATATATATATATATATATATATATATATATATATATATATATATTATCATCATCATCAAGTGCCCTGCCAGCTGGCATAGTCGTTCATGGCTCTTCATACATCTCAGTCTTTGGTTTTCTGGATCAACTCTGTTGATGATATTCCCCCATGCCACCGTCTCAATCCATCTAGCATCAATTCTCTTGGTCTGCCTCTGCCTCTCTTCCCATCGATCTTTCTAGTTGTTCTCCAATGCCTCTCTTCTCATCACATGAGAGAAGAAAGTTGTTTGTCTCTTTCTTATTGTTGTATATAATGTTCTAGTTTCATTAGCCTGTTTCAGGCAGTCGTTATTAGTTACTCTGGCAGCCCAAGGAATTCGCAACATTCATCTCAAAAACCACATCTCTGTTGCTTCTAATTTCTTCTTAATTTGTTCATTTACATTCCAAGATTCACTGCCATACAGCAAAACTGGTTCTACATAGCATTTCAGAGCTCTCCTTCTTACATTCAGTGATAGTGGCTCTTAATCATATGAAATCTGGCAAAACCCCCGGTCCAGACAGCGTCACAACAGAAATGATTAATGCTTTAGAAGAATATGGAATAGATAAAGTTACCAGTCTGCTTAATACAATATATGATACTGGAAACATACCTCATGAGTTATGTAATTCTGTATTTATTGCAATCCCAAAGAAATCAGGAGCCTTGGAATGTGATCAACATCGAACAATTAGTATAATGAGTCACATCACGAAGATTTTGCTAAGAATTATCATGCAAAGAGTTAGGAGGAAAATACAACCTGAAATAGGAGAAGAACAATGTGGGTTTGTAGTAGGCAAGGGTACAGTAAATGCTGTGTATATACTGAGAACCGTAATCGAACGTTCTATAGAAGTAAACAAAGATCTACACCTTTGCTTCATTGACTACACAAAGGCTTTTGATAAAGTGAGACATGTCAACATGATAAGGATGCTTGAAAAACTACAAATTGATGGGAAAGACCTTAGACTTGTAAAAAACATATATTGGAAACAACAAGCTGCCATAAGAGTTGATAATGAAGTAAGCCAATATCAGCCTATTAAGAGAGGTGTGAGACAGGGATGTGTAATGTCTCCAGATCTGTTTTCCCTGTACAGTGAAAATATTTTCAGAAATATTGAAAATATGGAAGGAATCAACATTGGGGGACGATGCATCAATAACATTAGATATGCAGATGATACAGTCTTGATTGCAGACAATGAACAGGACCTGCAACATTTAGAAGATGCGGTTGTTACACACAGTGAACAACAAGGGTTAGAATTAAATTGTAAAAAGACACAGATTATGGTCGTCACTAAGAAGAACGAAATACCACAGTGTAATATACAAGTAAATGGGAATATTCTTCAACAAGTGAATAGGTACAATTACCTCGGAACAGTAATAACATCTGATGGGAGATGCCTTGAA